>JAAALK010000283.1:21482202-21652803 GCA_019279435.1 Zizania palustris
GCTCAGAAGTCGAATGGCAACAAGGCAGTGAGAAGATCCCAGAAGATTCAGAAAAATCAGCTCCCAAAAACTCTCCCAACTCTAAAGATCTTACAGACCACAACGCCATCAGAATTGAGCACTTGCGAAGTATCGCGGTGGAATCGCACTTCGAAGCCCTCATCAAGCAACTGAGATACAGACAGCAAATGTATCCCAGGTTTTCAACCAATGCAACATCTTTGAGAGTGAAATTCGAGTTAATTCTTACCACACCTGTACCTTTCACTCTACTCCTTCGATTGTTTCCGAAGGTGATATGTTCCCTTTGCTTGTTGTGGTGAGGCTGGAGAACCATGCTGCATCTCCGGTCATGTGGCGCGAACAACCGGAGTCCATGATCCACGTGCCCTCCAAGCCTCGATCTGTCGCCTACACATGATAAGAATATCTCGATCGCTTAGTGCTGGGGTGAGTGAAAAAATGACGAGGCATCCAGCACTGAGTGACACGAGTAGTAGGCGCAGTAAAAGTAGACAGTCTACGCACATGATAATCTGAATGATGCAAAGTGCGAGGTCTACCTACATGCAGTGATCGAAAAGCATGACGAGGTCTCCTACTCTGACGAGGTACAAAGCTACTCGCCCGAGGTCTACCACCATATGGAACATGGTGAACACCTCGAGGAGCAAAACCTCTCCGAGAAGCACGAGGAGCATCGAAAGCAGGACGATAGTACAAACTCAGACTCATGCATACCTAAAGATGGGTAATGCATGTCCTGGTAACTCATCGCCTGAGAGCGTCGCTCATCCTTGATGCGACGAAAACAGAACCCAACCAAATGACCCGCCCGCTGATAGTAGGAACAGTGAAAAACTCTCCTGGGGGCACTCTCATGGGTCACAGGAGCAACTCTCACAGGCTCCTTGGGTTTCTTCTGAGTGGTTTTCTTGGGAGGATTTTTCTTGGCAGGAGGTGTGGTTTTCTTTGGTGGTTGGGTAGGCTTCTTAGCTGATGGAGTGTCTAACAGAGCTCTCTCTTTCTCTAAGGTAGTGGGAGAGGTAAAAACAGTTTTGGACTTACTGTCTGAAGGTATCCTCTCAAAACCCAAACCTAGAGCTACCCCTGCTCTGTCAGCACACAACTTGGTCTTGGCCAAGAGCAAATTCATCCTACCCTTTCCCTCAGTGCATTTATTAACCACGGAAAGAAGGTATTCATTTTCGGACATGAGGTTTTTAGCTCGCTCTCTAGCAGTGCCTAGCTGGTCCTTAAGGGTAATGCAAGTGTCACAAACAGGTTGCACATCCTTAGAACTACCGGCCCTCTCCAATCTAGCCTCTAAATCATGAACATGCTTATCACGTAAATTAATGCTCTCACGCAATAAAGAACAGTTCATGCATTCAATAATATCATGAGGTCTAGAATCCACCTCCAAAAACTGCTTCTGTGCAGTCTCAAGCTCAGAGAGAGTTTGAGCATATACAGAACGCAACTGAGCAAGCTCACCCATGACAACAGAACAAGATTCACATTCAGCATCATTAAACTTAGACTTAAGCATGGCATATTCAGTAGAAACAGTTTCTAGCCTAAGTCTAAGGTCTTTTCTTTCTCTAGCGGCTTGCACAAGTAATCTATCCTGACCAAGAACTACTTCATTCAGCTCATCTAATTTAATTAATAGCTGGTCAGATGATAGCGGTACCTCAGATGAGTCAAGCTCATCGCCGTTGTGATCGCTGTCGGCCATGAAGCAAAGGCCGGTGAAGTCTCGTCCCTTCTTGTCCTTCTTGTCCTCCTTCCTTGGGGACTCCTCCTCCTCAGAGCTCGACTCCTCAGTTGAGGATGTGTCGATGTCACTGAGAGCAGCAACAAAGGCTCTGGAAGCGGCCTTGGCTACTTTCTTAGCCATCTTGCCGCGCTTGCCCTTCACAAAGGGTTTCCTCTCCTTCTTGTGGTATTTGGGGCGCTCACTCTCATCTCTCTTCTTGAGTTTTGGGCAATTGGCCTTAATGTGAGAGGTGTCGCCACATTCAAAGCAACCACTAAAACCACTTCTCCTCTGATCCCGTCTCTCATGATGAAAGCGGGTGAACCTTCTGGCAATGAGAGCAAGCTCATCATCATCCAGAGTGTCCACCTGCTCCTTTGTGATGGAGACCAGGGAGGACAAAGCAAAACCATCTGCAAGAACACAAGTGCCAGATGTGCTTGGTTCTGCAGTGGTGCCACGGCTAGTGCTAGAAACCAATGCCAATGGTTGTGGCAAAGAGCTTCTGTGCACTGCAAGAGATGCCTTGGCAATCTCTGTGGACTTCAGCTTGCTGAAGAGCTCATCACAGGTCAAAGTGTCATAACCTGCAGACTCCTCAATGCTGGATATCTTCACTTCCCATATGCTATGGTCAAGAGCATAGAGAAGCTTGATAGCCCTATCATGATCATTGTAAGCAAGCATCCCGTTGGACCGCAAGTTACTCACTATCGCATCAAAGCGTGAAAACATGGCATCTATAGATTCACCAGGTGCCTGCACAAACAGCTGATACTGTTGATTGTATGTGCTTTGGCGCCTGGCCTTAATCTGAGTAGAGCCCTCATGAAAAATAGTGAGAGTGGTCCAAATTTCCCTAGCAGTCCTAAGGTGTTGCACCCTATCAAACTCACTCCGGCTCAAACCAATGAACAGTATATTCCTAGCCTTGGAGTTGGCATTATACTGATCTTTTTCTGTTTGAGTGGTGCGAGTATCAGGGATGGAGTATTGTGAGTCCACAATCTCCCAAATTGCATTTCCTTGGCTTAGCAAGTAAGCCTCCATGCGCACCTTCCAGTATGCAAAATCAGTCCCATCGAACAGAGGAATTTTACTGCCTCTATCCATGTCGCCAAAAGATCACAAAACCGGTTAAGGTCAACTGGTGATCTTAACCTGCTCTGATACCAATTGTTGGACCGGAAACGGCGACCAGAGGGGGGGTGAATGGGAGCTTTTAAAATTTTGGGCTAAAAACAGCCTTCGGTTTTAATCCTGTCTTCTGCGGAACAGGCTTCGAACACTACCTTCGAAGGTCTGGTTCGGAGGTACTTCGACAGCTCCGAACACAGGCTTTGCAGGAGCAAAAGTTCGAAGCCAAGAAGACTTCACTCCACTGACAACTCTGGAAAATCTACTCTGCTAAGTCAGTGCAGGCTCCGCACACGGGGTGCTTCGAGCAGGCTTTGCACTTCACCCTTCGCAAGAGTGGACAGCCCTCTGAGGACTTCGACCAAGTACTTGGCACCAGCAACTGGTGCTGGGGTTCGTACACGAAGGTCTAAACGCACACAAACAGACTTCGCTACAGGCTTCGACACAAGAAGCAAAACGGCCTTCGATCAGGGCTTCGCTAGTAAGCTGTGAGGTCTAGCCTCAAGTTACAAAGAGCGACAGCGCACTGAAAAACACACTTCGCTCAAAACACCCTTCGCCTAGACAGGCTTCGGTGCACTATGACTAGCGAGGTATGTAACGCGAGCTCAAGCAAAAAGCACAAAGAAGTAGGGCTTCGCCACTTGAACAAGGAACACAATAAAATTGAACTCTCGATGAATACAACGAGGTATGTGGCTACAGGAGCTCAACAGTAAATGCTCAAAGTGTTAAATGATACCTACCGAGCCCCCATATTTATAGCCCACAGTTCACCCAAAGGAAATGACTACTTTACCCCTAGGGTTTACACCAGTTTTGTCTCTACAGAACAGAGGGGTACAAAAGGTAGTCCAACTTTATTTTGGAGGCTTCTCTGTCAGCTTTGCAGAGGGGACAGCGTCAGATTTTTGCAGAGCAAACAGTGTCAGCCTTTGTAGTCTTTGACCTTCTGGAGCCTCCCTTCGCACGCGAGGGGTGCGGTGGCTTCGGCGAGAAGTCTTGAGCCTGGTGGCCTTCGCTTCGCCGAAGATAGACTTTGATACAATGACGGTTTTGAGCCGAAGCCGTCAAAGCCCTTGTGCCTTCGCACCAACACCTCCGGAGTGGACCACCACGGCTTCGCAGCTTCACCCAGCTCGAACTCCATCAGTCCGTGTACCGAAGCCATGCAGGCCGAAGTACCACAAGACAACCTCGCTCTGGAGCTAGCCTTGCTCCGAAGCCTTCCACACTCCGAAGCCCCACCTTCGGAGTACCACCCTTCGAAGTCCCTCCTTCGTCCAAGGCCTCCGCATGAAGCATTCCATGAGCACTTCGTCGCAGTATCTCTCCCCGAGCACACTCCTCGATGAGCCTCACCCGGGCAATGCCTTCGATGCGCCTCGACTTCTGAGACCTTCGTCGGGTATCTTCGAATGTCTCCCTCCGGAGCACACTTCGAACACCTTGCCTCCGCAGAGGACTTGAACCATCCATCTCCGAAGTTGCTCCATTCGGAGTACCTTCGAAGTGCCTCTCCTCCGAGGACTTGTCTCGGAGCACCTTCAGCCGGAGCCACGCTCCGCACTCTCTGCCTTCTCCTGGCGCACCTCGACCCGAGGACCGACCCGGACCCCCTTCGCAGCCACCGTGACGGAGCTCCCTGCTCCCCTGGCATCAAGCCTCTCGCTTGACCCAGGTTCACCTGCCACGTCCGTCCGTCGCCTCCGAAGTCCCTACGCACCACAGACAAGCAGACAAGTGTATCCAGTACTCCGGAGACCTCTCCGGGTTAGCAACCTCCGGTACACCCTCCGGTGTACCGCCCAAAGTACCGAAGCCTTCGGTACACACCTAGTCATCGTGTACTGTCGGACCCCTCCAACAGGCACACTTCGCTGCAACAGCTGCAGCAACCAAACACCGAACACCCTTCGGTGAAACCACCTTCGAACACCTTCGGAGGTCCAACCTCCGAACACCCTTTGGAGGTACCCTTCGAACCAGAGGGTAAAAAGCCTGTCAATCACTCATCACAAACACTGAAACCAACCCTTGGTTTCTCAAACTCCTCAGCAAAAACCCAAGAAGACTATGAGATTTGCGCCTAAGACCCATGCTCACAGACCCAAGAGAGTATATCACTGCTCCTACTGTCATCGGGTGGGTCATTTGGTTGGGTTTTGCTTTCATCATATCAAGGATGAACAACGTTCTTTTACGATGAGCTTTTAGGACATGCATTACCCATCTTTTGGTATGCATGAGTCTGCTTTTCACTCTTATCCTGATTTTGAGGCTCCCCATGGTCCCATGAGAGATTTTGCCCGTCGTGGTGTACACCATGCGTCATATGGTGCTAGACCGTGTGTAAGAGGCTATGATTCCCGACAGTTTAGGAGACCTCATCATTTTCCAGGCTCGCGCTTTGGAGATAGATCACACACTTGTTATCATGACTCATACCCTGTGCATGATCAGACTACTGCTTTACCTAATTCTTGAGTTTTACAATGTTGGATTCCTAAACAGTTTTTCACTCACCCCAACACTGAGCATTCGAGATCTTCTAGCATATTTTGAGGGAGAGTTGTGTAGCACTGGATGAGCTTCTGTTATATGATTAATTTCTTTTACAAGTACATGCTTTGTTATGCCTTTGAAGTATTGTCTTTAAAACTGTTGATTTCACTTGGCTTGTTTACATCTGATATTTGTCATGAGCATGGCTTTTATTTTTTAAAATTTGAAAATGATCACTGCTTAGTCTAGAAACTAGCATGAATTGGTTGAGTGCTTTTGCTATCTTTTACATACATGGTAGCAAGGTTCTTTTCACTTGGATGCTAATATGCAACTTGATCATTTCAAAAATATTGTGCTGAAAATTAAAAAATAAAAAATGAATGAAAATGATTGATATTCATGTTGTTTTTTGCTGAAATTGAAAAGATCCAAGTGGTTTTGCTTTGTCGCCCTACATTGTTTTGGACTGCTTACCATGGCACTTTGGTATGAACAGGGACATTGAAGTGTATGCCGAGACCTTTGCTTTAAGCTTCTGATGGTTTCAAATCTAGGCTTAGCTTGATCAGTTAGCACAAGGTTGACATGCAAATAACCCATGGCACTAAAATGGAAAATAAAAAAGCTTGAATCAATTGCATATCAAGTTTGCTGAAGCTTCTTGTAGTGGGATATGCTTATCTGGTTAGTATTTGATTAGCTTTTGCATCTCATGCCTTGCCATGTCTAGAATACTAGTCTAAGTGGTGATGTTTTTATTTGCTAAGATCTAAAAAAGCTTGCTCAAGTTTTTGTTTAGATAGTATTCATCTGATTATTTCATTCAGTACTTTTAGACAATGTTCAAGGAAAATGCTTGTTTGTACTGTAATTTGAATTACTCATGTTTCAGAAGCTTGCATCTATACTCTACCCTCACACCCCTCTTTGCATCTTTTTATCATCTTGATGCTTGCATTGCCAAAGGGGGAGAAATGGTTTACATGATGCTTTTGGATGATTGCTTTGTTAAGGAGTAATGGCTTTCATGATGCATTGATGCTTTTGCCAACAAAGATGTGCTTTTGGATGATTGCTTTGTTAAGGGGGAGTAATGGCTTTCATGATGCATTGATGCTTTTGCCAACAAAGATGCTTTGCTATGCATGAGTTTTTGCCAAAGGGGGGGATCTTTTATCAAGTGACATGTTTCTGCTCTTTTTTGAGTTTTTATGGTCACTTGTGCGCTGAACTTGAAACTTTCATCATGTTTCTGTTTGGGGTTGTCAATGCACTCATCAAGGGGGAGATTGTGAAACTAAGTGAGGTAGCATTGTGGTTTTTGTCTTTATGATGAGTGATTGACAAGGTTGAGCGATCTGGTGAGATCAGTGAGTGATGGCTTGATTGCATCGATGGGATCGATGTGTGGTTATGGAGAGTGGATGTCGAGGGTATCGGTGTGTGTTGCGTCTCTTGTTTTGGCTTGTCTCCTGTGTGCAGGGTAGAGATGCTAACCAACTGTCAACGGCGGGTGATCAAGGATCGAGCGGGGAGCTCGATGCTAGTGGATCAAGGATGTCGGGTGAAGTTGGAGATAATCTCAGGAGTGCACGAGGAGATAGAGCAAGACATGGACAGACGGATGATCGAGACAGGGTGATGGTCAAGTCAGCGAAAGGGAGGCCAGTGCAAGTGATCAAGCGGCTTGAGGGGATCGAGAGCAGGAGAGACTTGCTGGCGGACGAGTTCGCGGATTGACGTCACATGTCGGCGATCGAGGAGGCTTTGTCGGTTTTTGCTGAAAACCGTCTCATCTCTAAATGTTTTTAAATTCCAATAATTAGGAGTTTATTTTCGTTTAGTAATTTAGATTAAGTGTAAACTTTTAGTATTTTTCGGAATTGTCAAAATTCTGAAAATATATTAAAAGTATAGGTTTAAGTGTTGTAATAAATTAGGTATATTCTTTGTGTATTTTTCTGGATTTTAATTCTGAAAAATACCAAATGGTATTTCAGGTTTAATTAGTTTTAAGTATTAATTTGTAATTAAATCCTAGGGGTATTTCAGGTTTAGACTCTTTCAGCTGAACATTTTGGGGGCTACCAACCACAATTTCTATTTTGTTCTAGGCTTTTTGTTGTTCTTAATTTCGTGCTTAGTGTTCATCATTCGGATCAAGCAAAAACAACATCTAGGAGGTTCTACCACATGTACTGTTCATCCTTTTCAGATTCACTTTTGGAGGCGAGTTTTGATCTGTTTTGGTACTGTTCTTGGACCCGAGTTCTACATAACTTTTTTTATCCAACTTTCAAGGGTTCCATGTTTGAAATTTTCAAAAGGTTTTGACCACTGCTGCATATATTTTCTTGTCCAACAAAGTGCCTAAAATATTCTGAAAACTGCTGATTTCTGCCAAGTTGTGTTATGTTTTCAGTCTGGATTCAATATTTGAGTCCAGTCTTGATCTGTTTTGGTACTGTTCTTGGACCTGAGTTCTACATAACTTTTTTTGTCCAAGTTTCAAGGGTTCCATGTTTAAAATTTGCAAAAGGTTTTGACCACTGTTGTATATATTTTCTTGTCCAACAAAGTGCCTAAAATGTTTTGAAAACTGTTGATTTCCGCTAGGTTGTGTTGTGTTTTTAGCCTGGATTCAATCTTTGAGTCAATTTTTGATCTGTTTTGGTTCTGTTTTTGGACCTGAGTTCTACATAACTCTTGTTTTCTAAGTTACAAGGGTTCCATGTTTGAAGTTTGCAAAAGGTTCTAAACACATCTATATATAGTTTTTGTCTCATCTATATGCTATAAAATTCTGGAAGGTGGTCATTTGCTGAAAATCTTGAAGGCCAAAAGTTGAATCTAGAAACATTTTTCTCCCTTCCTTTTCTTTCCAAGCTTGCCGATCATGTGCTGCCGTATGCAGTGATGCTTTTCGCCATTAACAACTGCATGTACTGCCAAGCACATGTTCCACCAAGCCCATTTTGAAATTGTTTTTTTATGTGAATCTTTTGTATAGAACAGAAAAAGTTTCAGAGCTATTTTTAAAGTGCAGTCTTTGTGTGTGCAAATTCAGTGCTAGTGATCCCTCAATCTATCATTTGACATAATATCAGATAGGAGTGTGATAACATCTATTTTTATCGGAGTCTTTACTACATCTGCTTCCGCTTGTTCATTTAGACCGCATTGGGTGATTTGAAAAGGCCATCATATTCGCAAGAATTTTTCGAGGCGCCTATTCACCCCCCTCTAGTCGCCATTCCGATCCCACACCCAAGATCTGTAATGATTTGACTCGGGACCCCGAACCGATAGGTTATGCTCTCGATGAATTCCACTGCCTTCTTCACTGTGTTGACCTTAAGTGGCATGACTTCAATCCATTTATAGAACTTATCGATGGCCACAAAAGACGATCATATCCATGCGGCACCTTCGGAAAGGCTCCCACCATGTCTAGCCCCTAGCAAGCGAATGGCCAGGATGACGGTATGGTTTGGAGATCTTGTGTAGGGAGGTGGTGTTGATTGGCGAAGAACTGACACCCTTTGCAACTGCATACCAGTCGGCGATCATCTAAGTTGGAAGTCGGCCAATAAAATTCAGCCCAGAATGCCTCGCCGACCAGCGTGCGGGCCCAGCATGGTTCTCGTAGGTGCTGGCCTAGATTTCCTCTAGTATATTCTGCACTTTGACCTTGTCGACACACTTCAATAAGACTCGGGTGGACACGGCTCTTTTGAACAGCTCTAACCCAATTAGGACGTACTGCTTTCTCCTTCTGTGCAGTCGAATAACTACTTCTTTATCTTGAGGAAGCTTCTCGGTGAGGATGAAATGAATCAGTGGTCAGAACCAATATTCTTCTTCTTCTTTGGCAGTAGTAATTATGGCGATTGAGGTAGCTTCAGCTTCAGAAGTTTGCGAGCTTTCTTCTTTGATGGACGACTTTGATAGCTCATGTAGGAATATCCCTCCCGGAACTACCGCTCTTGATGATCCGAGCTTCGCCAGCGCGTCGGCGACTGATTTCTTGTCCCGAGGGATGTGATGGAACTCTAGGCCATTGAACTTGCTTTCCAGTTTGCGGATCTCCTGGTAGTAAGCATCCATCTTCTCGTTGATGCAAGTCTACTCTTTGTTCAACTAGCTGATCACCAACTTAGAGTCTCTAAACGCTTGTAGTCGTCGAATCCCGAGGGAGACAACAATGTGTAGTCCATGGAGTAGGGCCTCGTAGTCAGCCACGTTGTTGGACGCAACGAAGCACAAGTGAAGGACGTACTTTAAATCTTCAACTTGGGGAGATGTCAAGAGCACTCCGGCACCCGCCCCTTATAGGCTAAGGGAACCGTCAAAATGGAGGGTCCAGAAGCTCTCGACGACGATCTCTGCTGGTAGATGGTACTCGGTCCATTTAGTGACGAAGTCGGCGAGTGCTTGAGACTTGATAGCAGTCCTCGTCTTGAAGTTGATGGCGTACTCTCCGAGTTCCATGGCCCATTTGGCGATCTGCCCGACGGCGTCCCAATTTCTCAAGATGTCACCGAGTGGGAACTCAGTGACCACCTCCATGAGGTGGGCTTGGAAGTAGTGCTTTAGCTTCTGGACGGTGATGAGGATGGCGTACAGCAACTTCTACACCTGGGGATATCGAACCTTCGATGACCCCATGACCTCTAATATGAAGTAGACCGACCGTTGGATCGGGTAGGCAAGCCCTTGCTCTGGTCGTTCGATGACTAGGGTAGTGATGACCACATGCGTGGTGGCGGTGATGTGGAGGAGGAGGGATTCCTCCTGTGTCAGCACAATGAGTGTCGGCGGAGATGTTAGGAACTTCTTGAGGTCAGAGAACGCTTGATCCGCTTCCTCAGTCCAGGTGAAGTCATCTTTCTTCAACAGCTTGAAAAATGGCATCCCTCGCTCCCCGAGCCGCGAAATAAACCAGCCCAGGGAAGTGCCTGGGCTTGGGGACATCCGTCTACTGTCACGGCGGTCGAAGGTGATTGAAACCTCGGACAACCGGAGGCGCCCCGATGCCTCGGTGTTAATGGTGTTGATGCGGCGGGTCATCAGCTTCTATTGACGCTTTGTCTTGGAGGCCACCGTTCCCCCGAATATCATGGACACTGTTTGGGCCGGATCTTGGAAGTCATTCCTCCCAAGAGGGGCGCCCTCTTTGTCTTCGGTATCTTCAGGTCTTCTTTCGTCGGTATCCCGACGATGCTTTTTGGGTCAGTGGGACTCTTCGACTTCTCTCATCATTTGGTTTTACAGTTGAAAGCGGTTCTGAGTAGTGTGATTGCCATTAGGGTGAAGGATGTGGTGCTTATCCAGCAGATCCCTTAAGGCCACATCATTTTGGCCTCGCGGCCGAGTGCCACGATTGGCAATCATAATCTCCTTCTCCTTCCTCTTCTTGTCGGGAAGGCGAGGCCGACCGTGGTCGGCACGATCCTTGAAGGTGGGCAATCGGCGGGCCATGGGTGACCAACGGTCCACGAGCGATCGGCGATGACCCTCCTTCGCCTTCTGGTTTTTGTTGTTTTCATGCAGCTTCAGGATCATATGCTCCCACTCGACGCCTTTGGCGCTGGCGAACTGTTCAACAACAGTGATCATGCGGAACATCTCGGACGGCTTCCTCAAGCGATCCTGGAATGCAAAAATCACATCGGCGTCGGTTATCGTGGCGACGGCGTGATACTTATCAGAGAATCGGCAAATGTACTCCCGTGGGGACTCTCCTTTTCTTTGGTGAACTTGGCGTAGATCTTGCCGGGAGGCGGGTCTTTGCCACGTCCCCGGGTAGTTGGTTATGAAGACATCGCACAGGTCATTCCACCAGTTGATGGAGCCTTCGGGGAGCAAGACCAACCAGTTGACAGTCGAAGCGGACAACATGACTAGGAGGTAGTTGACCATAACGTCTGGATATCCTCCTGCTGCATGGATGGTGGTGTAGTATAGTCGCAGCCATTTAGACGGGTCAATTTTACTGTCATATGGAGCGATTCCAATCGGCTGGAAGTGGCGTGGCCACTCAACGTGACACAGTCATGCAGAGAAGGTGAGGAACCCATCATGACGAAGGTCATGGTAGTCGGCGTGGCCTTTATTCGGGACCTCGTGGTCACGATCATTCTAATCGTGACGACGTGGCTCGCCCGCTCCCGTCCTTGTCGTTGACGAAGAAGTAGGTTGCGGGTGTTGATGCGGATGTTGATGATCTAACGGGAGTCTCCGACGAGCGAGCTTCCTCTAGGATCGCTAGGTCGTCCACGCTCCCTCACCTTGGACAGCCGGGAGTGGTGACTCTAAGATGGTGATGACGGTGGTCGAGAGAGTGGTGACTCCGCTAGCTGTGCCACAATGGCCTATGTGAGGAGCCATGCTGAATAGCATGGGCCTCATGGCTCCAGATGTGATGAGTCATTGTCAACGATAGTCAAAGAGGATAGAAGAAGAGAGGAGATCTGTTGTTTCATGGGCCGTGTGTGACTCAGGTACACGGGCAGCGAGCGACTGTCGGGCAGAGGGGCTACGAAGCCGGGCTGGCCCAATCCGGGTACATGGGCCAGAAGCAGCAGAAGACCCACTGGGCTGTTGACCAGGATTGACTCAGATACACGGGCGGTGAGTGATTGCCGGGCTGAGAGAGCTGCAGAATCGGGCCGACCCAATCCGGGTACCTGGTGCAAAGTCGGTGGAGGCTTTGTCAGTTTCGGCGCAAAACTGACGACCGTTGATCTTGTATCCGACTGTCCAGAAGAGAAGCCGTAGTCGCTATGAAAGCCTAGCTTCCGGATAAGTCATATGTAAATAGGAGTTTTCTATTTTGTCACTAGGCCCACAGTCAGTCAGTCGAGTCTGTAAAAAATCCTAAGGGCACTTTAGTCTTTTCCTTTATTTCTGAGAAACCAAGGGTTGGTTTCGGTGTTTTGTGATGAGTGATTGACTGGATTTTACCCTCTGTTCGAAGGGTACCTCCGAAGGGGCTTCGGAGGTGGGACCTCCGAAGGGTGTTCGGAGGTGTTTCACCGGAGTGTGTTCGGTGTTTGTTTGCTGCAGCTGTGCAGCGGAGTGTGCTCGTCGGAGGGGTCTGGCAGTACGCGATGACTGGGTTTGTACCGTTGGCTTCGGTACTTTGGGCGGTACACCGGAGTGTGTGCCGGAGGTTGCTAACCCGGAGAGGTCTCCGGAGTACTGGATACACTTGTTTGCTTGTCTGTGGTGCGCAGGGACTTCGGAGGCGACGGACAAGGTTCGAGCCGGGTGAACCTAGGTCAAGCGGGAGGCTTGATGCCAGGGGAGCGGGGAGCTCCGTCACGGTGGCTGCGAAGGTGGTCCGGGTCGGTCCTCGGGTCGAGGCGTGCCAGGTGAAGGCAGAGAGTGCGGAGCGTGGCTCCGGCTGAAGGTACTCCGAGACAAAGTCCTCGGAGGTGAGGCACTTCGAAGGTACTCCGAATGGAGTGACTTCGGAGTTGGTGGATCAAGTCCTCTGCGGAGGCAAGGTGTTCGAAGTGTGCTCCGGAGGGAGACACTCGAAGGTGACCCGACGAAGGTCTCAGAAGTCGAGGCGCATCGAAGGCATGGTCCGGGTGAGGCTCGTCGAGGAGTGTGCTCGGAGTGAGACACTGCGACGAAGTGCTCATGGAATGCTTCATGCGGAGGCCTTGGACGAAGGAGGGACTTCGAAGGGTGGTACTTCGGAGCGAGGCTAGCTCCGGAGTGAGGTTGACTTGTGGTGCTTCGGCCATGCATGGCTTCGGTACACGGACGGACGGTGGTTGAGCTCGGAGTAGCTGCGAAGCCGTGGAGGTCCACTCCGAAGGTGGTGGTGCGAAGGCCCAAGGGCTTTGACGGCTTCGGCTTAAAACCGTCACTGTATCGAAGGACTTCTTCGGCGGAGCGAAGGCCAACAGGCTGCAGGCTTCTCGCCGAAGCTACCGCACCCTCCGGTGCGAAGGGAGGTTCCAGAAGTCAACACTGTAAAGGCTGACACTGTCTGTTCTGAAAAAGGCTGACACTGTCCCCTCTGCAGCTGACAGAGAAGCCTCCAAAAATAAAGGTGGACTACCTCTTGTACCCCTTAGTTCTGAAGAGACAAAATGAATGTAAACCCTAGGGGTAAAGTAGTCACTTCCTTAGGATGAATCCATGGGCTATAAATATGGGGGCTCGGTAGGTAACATTTAACACTTTTGAGCATTTACTGTTGAGCTCCTGTAGACAGACCTCGCTGTATTCATTCTGAGTTCAATTTATTTCAGTGTTCCTTGTTCAAGCGGCGAAGCCCTGCTTCTGTGTGCTTTTGCTTGAACTCGCGTTGCATACCTCGCTAGTCTTAGTGCACCGAAGCTTGTTTTGGCGAAGGGTGTTTTTCTCGCGAAGTGTGTTTTACAGTGTGCTGTCGCTCTGTGTAACACGAGGCAAGACCTCGCTGCTTACTAGCGAAGCCCTGATCTTTTCCCGTACTGCTTCTTGTGTCGAAGCCCTTAGCGTGGTCCGTTTTGTGTGCGTGTAGACCTTCGCGTACGAAGCCCAGCACCAGTTGCTGTCGCCAAGTACTTGGTCGAAGTCCTCAGAGGGCTGTCCACTCTTGCGAAGGGTGAAGTGCAAAGCCTGCTCGAAGCACCTCGTGTGCGGAGCCTGCACTGACCTAGCAGAGTAGATTTTCGAGGGTTGTTTGTGGAGCGAAGTCTTCTTGGCTTCTAACTTTTGCTCCTGCGAAGCCTGTGTTCGGAGCTGTCGAAGTACCTCCGAACCAGACCTTCGAAGGTAGTGTTCGAAGCCTGTTCCGCAGAAGACAGAACAAAACCGAAGGCTAAGTTTTTAGCCCGAAATTTTAAAAGCTCCCATTCACCCCCCCTCTGGTCGCCGTTTCTGGTCCAACAATTGGTATCAGAGCAGGTTAAGATTACCAGTTGACCTTAACCGGTTTTGTGATCTGTTGGCGACATGGATAGAGGCAGTAAAATTCCTCTGTTCGATGGGACAGATTTTGCATACTGGAAGGTGCGCATGGAGGCTTACTTGTTAAGCCAAGGAAATGCAATTTGGGAGATTGTGGACTCACAATACTCCATCCCTGATACCCGCACCACTCAAACCGAAAAAGATCAGTACATTGCCAACTCAAAGGCAAGGAACATACTGTTCATTGGTTTGAGTCGGAGTGAGTTTGACAGGGTGCAGCACCTTAGGACTGCTAGGGAAATTTGGACAACACTCACTGTCTTTCATGAGGGCTCTGCTCAGATCAAGGCCAGGCGCCAAAGCACCTACAACCAACAGTATCAGCTGTTTGTGCAGGCACCTGGTGAATCTATAGATGCCATGTTTTCTCGCTTTGACGCGATAGTGAGTAACTTGCGATCCAACGGGACGCTTGCTTACAGTGATCACGATAGGGCTATCAAGCTTCTCTATGCTCTTGACCGTAGCATATGGGAAGTAAAGATATCCAGCATTGAAGAGTCCACAGGCTATGACACTTTGACCTGTGATGAGCTCTTTAGCAAGCTGAAGTCCACAGAGATTGCTAAGGCATCTCTTGCTGTGCACAGAAGCTCTTTGCCACAGCCATTGGCATTGGTTTCTAGCACAAGCCGTGGCACCACTGCAGAACCAAGCACATCAGGCACTTGTGTTCTTGCAGATGGTTTTGCTTTGTCCTCCCTGGTCTCCGTCACAAAGGAGCAGGTGGACACTCTAGCTGATGATGAGCTTGCTCTCATTGCCCGGAGGTTCACCCGCTTTCATCATGAGAGACGGGATCAGAGGAGAAGTGGTTTTAGTGGCTGCTATGAATGTGGCGACACCTCTCACATTAAGGCCAATTGCCCCAAGGTCAAGAAGAGAGAAGAGAGTGACCGCCCCAAATTCCACAAAAAGGAGAGGAAGCCCTTTGTGAAGGGCAAGCGCGGCAAGATGGCTAAGAAAGTAGCCAAGGCCGCTTCCAGAGCTTTTGTTGCTGCTCTCAGCGACATCGACACTTCCTCAACTGAGGAGTCGAGCTCTGAGGAGGAGGAGTCCCCAAGGAAGGAGGACAAGAAGGACAAGAAGGGACGTGACTTCACCGGCCTTTGCTTCATGGCCGACAGCGATCACAGCGGCGATGAGCTTGACTCATCTGAGGTAAACCTATCATCTGACCAGCTACTAATTAAATTAGATGAGCTGAATGAAGTAGTTCTAGGTCAGGATAGATTACTTGTGCAAGCCGCTAGAGAAAGAAAAGACCTTAGACTTAGGCTAGAAACTATTTCTACTGAATATGCCATGCTTAAGTCTAAATTTGATGATGCTGAATGTGAATCATGTTCTGTTGTCATGAGTGAGCTTGCTCAGTTGCGTTCTGTACATGCTCAAACTCTCTCTGAGCTTGAGACTGCACAGAAGCAGCTTTTGGAGGTGGATTCTAGACCTCATGATATTGTTGATTGCATGAACTGCTCGTTATTACGCGATAGCATTTCTTTACGCGATAAGCATGTTCATGATTTAGAGGCTAGATTGGAGAGGGCCGGTAGTTCTAAGGATGTGCAACCTGTTTGTGACACTTGCATCACTCTTAAGGACCAGCTAGGCACTGTCAGAGAGCGAGCGGAAAACCTCATGTCCGAAAATGAATACCTTCTTTCCGTGGTGAACAAATGCACTGAGGGGAAGGGTAGGATGGATTTGCTCTTGGCCAAGACCAAGATGTGTGCTGACAGAGCCGGGGTAGCTCTAGGTTTGGGTTTTGAGAGGATAGCTTCAGACAGTAAGACCAAAACTGTTTTTACCTCTCCCACCACCCTAGAGAAAGAGAGAGCTCTGTTGGACACCCCATCAGCCAAAAAGCATACCCATCCACCAAAGAAAACCACTCCTCCTATCAAGAAAAATCCTCCCAAGAAAACCACTCAAAAGAAACCCAAGGAGCCTGTGAGAGTTGCTCCTATGACCCATGAGAGTGCCCCCAGGAGAGTGTTTCACTGTTCTTATTGTCAGCGGGCGGGTCATTTGATTGGTTTCTGTTTCCGTCGCATCAAGGATGAGCGACGTGCTCAGGCGATGAGCTATCAGGACATGCGTTACCCATCTTTAGGTATGCATGAGTCTGAGTTTTACTCTCGTCCTGTTTTCGAGGCTCCTCGTGCTTCTCGGAGAGGTTTTGCTCCTCGAGGTGTTCACCATGTTCCATATGGTGGTAGACCTCGGGCGAGTAGCTTTGTACCTCGTCAGAGTAGGAGACCTCAACATGATTTGCGTTCTTCGCATGTAGGTAGACCTCGCACTTTGCATCATTCTGATTTTCATGTGCGTAGACCGTCTGCTTTTACTGTGCCTACTACTCGTGTCACTCAGTGCTGGATGCCTCGCCATTATTTTACTCACCCCAGCACTGAGCGATCGAGACGTTTTTATCATGTGTAGGCGACAGGTCGAGGTTTGGAGGGCACGTGGATCATGGACTCCGGTTGTTCGCGCCACATGACCGGAGATGCAAATTGGTTCTCCAGCCTCACCACAACCAAGCAAAGGGAACATATCACCTTCGGAAACAATCGAAGGAGTAGAGTGAAAGGTAAAGGTGTGGTAAGAATTAATTCGAACTTCACTCTCAAAGATGTTGCCTTGGTTGAAAACCTGGGATACAATTTGCTGTCTGTATCTCAGTTGCTTGATGAGGGCTTCGAAGTGCGATTTCATCGCGATACTTCGCAAGTGCTCAATTCTGATGGCGTTGTGGTGTGTAAGATCTTTAGGGTTGGGAGAGTTTTTGGAGCTGATTTTTCAGAATCGTCTGGTTCTTCTCATTGTCTTGTTGCACATTCGACTTCTGAGCTTTGGAAGTGGCATAGGAGACTAGGGCATATGAGCTTTGAGTTGCTCGCTCGTTTGAGCGCCCTAGGTCTGATCCGAGGATTGCCCAAGCTCAAGTTTGAGAAGAATTTAGTTTGCGCTCCTTGTCGACATGGAAAAATGATTGCCGCTTCGCATTCGCCAGTCACCACAGTGATGACTGAACAACCCGGAGAACTTCTCCATATGGACACTGTAGGTCCTTCTCGGGTTAGTTCTTTAGGCGGCAAGTGGTATGTTCTAGTTGTTGTCGACGATTTCTCTCGCTACTCTTGGGTCTTCTTTCTTGCCAGCAAGGAGGAAGTGTTTTCACACTTTCGGAGCTTGGCTTTGAGACTTTTTACTGAACTCCCTGGTGCATTAAAATTCATTCGAAGCGATAATGGCACCGAGTTCAAAAATAGTCTCTTTGTTGACTTTTGCATGGAGCATGGCATAGAACATCAATTCTCTGCTCCGCGGGTTCCTCAACAGAATGGTGTTGTTGAGAGGAAAAACCGCACTTTGGTTGAGATGGCTAGGACGATGCTTGATGAGCATAGGACTCCTAGAAAATTCTGGGCTGAGGCCATGAACACTGCTTGCTACATCTCAAACCGAATTTTCTTGCGCTCAATTTTAAACTTGACATCTTATGAGCTGCGTTTTGGGAGACAGCCCAAGGTTACTCATCTTCGAGTTTTTGGCTGTCGCTGCTTTATCCTAAAACGTGGTAACTTGGATAAATTTGAGTCGCGATCTTCTGATGGGATCTTTTTGGGTTATACTACTCATGGTCATTCTTATCGTGTTTATAACTTGGAATCTAACACTGTCATCGAGTCATGTGATGTGACTTTTGATGAATCAACCCCCTCTGTTAGTTCTGCTTTTGAACAGGCAAATGAACACGACATGGAACAGACCTTATTCGAAGACGAAGATCCCAGAGAATTCGAGGATGATCCCCTACTACCCTCGACATCAACCCCCGAAGCTAACCCCGCTTCTACTACTTCGGCACGAGGTCCCGAAGCGACTACCTCAACATCGGTCATCTTGGACCACTCCAACGCACAAGTTGAGGGGGAGACTGCATCCCGCCGCGAGGCTCCACATCATGTCCAAAGGATGCACCCTCCCGAGCAGATCATTGGTGAGCTTGACCAAAGGGTAACACGTTCTCACGCTCATTTCACTAATGCTGCTTTTGTTGCTTCTTTCGAGCCCTTAGATGTTAGTCATGCACTTTCTGATTCTAGTTGGATCAATGCCATGCATGAAGAGCTTGAGAATTTTGAAAGAAACCAAGCTGGACTTTAGTTGATCCTCCACCAAATGTTCATTTCATTGGAACAAAATGGATTTTCAAAAATAAACAAGGGGAGGATGGGACAATTGTTAGAAATAAGGCTAGACTTGTAGCTCAGGGCTTTTCTCAACTAGAAGGGATTGATTTTACTGAAACTTTTGCACCTGTTGCTCGCCTTGAGGCCATTAGGATTTTGCTTGCCTTTGCGACATCCCGGGGATTCAAACTCTATCAAATGGATGTCAAAAGTGCTTTTCTTAATGGCTTCATAGGTGAAGATGTTTATGTAAAACAACCCCCTGGTTTTGAAAACCCCAAGTACCCACATAAAGTCCTTAAACTTCATAAGGCTCTTTATGGACTCAAGCAGGCCCCGAGGGCATGGTATGATAGACTTAAGTCTTTTCTGCTTGAGCGAGGGTATTTGATGGGCTCTGTTGATAAAACTTTGTTTACTCTCAAGCATGGCAAAGATTTCCTCCTAGTGCAGATTTATGTGGATGATATCATCTTTGGTGGCTCTTCTCATGCTTTGGTTGCCGAGTTTGCAGATACCATGAGCAGGGAGTTTGAAATGTCGATGATGGGTGAACTCACCTTTTTCCTTGGTTTGCAAATCAAGCAAAGCAAACAAGGTACTTTTGTCCACCAGACAAAGTACACCAAGGACCTGCTCAAGAAGTTCGACATGTCCGATGCGAAGCCCCTCGCCACTCCAATGGCTACATCTATAGCATTGGACCCTGACGAAGATGGAGAAGCCGTAGATCAGAAGGAGTTCCGGAGCATGATCGGCTCCCTCCTCTACTTGACTGCCACGAGGCCGGACATACACTTCGCTGTGTGTCTGTGCGCTCGTTTTCAGGCTTCACCACGAGCTTCGCACCGCCAAGCGGTTAAGCGCATTCTAAGGTATCTCAAACACACCCTTGAGTTTGGCATATGGTATTCATCGTCTTCATCTTTATGTCTTAGAGGCTATTCAGATGCGGATTTTGCTGGGTGTAGAATTGATAGGAAGAGTACCTCTGGTACTTGTCATTTTCTGGGTACTTCTCTGGTTTGCTGGTCTTCCCGCAAGCAGTCTAGTGTTGCACAATCGACGGCTGAGGCCGAATATGTTGCTGCAGCTAGCTGTTGCTCTCAGATTTTGTGGATGGTTTCCACTTTGCGGGATTTCGGGTTAGATTATAAGAGTGTTCCACTTTTCTGTGATAACACTAGTGCTATTTGTATTGCAAACAACCCGGTTCAGCACTCCAGAACCAAACACATTGATGTACGGTATCATTTTTTCAGAGATCACAATGAGAAGGGTGATATTGAACTTCAATATGTTGATACCCAACACCAGCTTGCCGACATTTTTACAAAACCCCTCGATGCTTCTCGATTTGCTTACTTGCGTGGGGAACTTGGCATTTGTCACCCTTACGGCATTTTGTGAGGGGGAGCTGATTTTAATTGACTTGCATATGCTCATTATGTGTGGAATTGCACTTACATCTTTTGCTATTATATGCCTGCTTTTAATTCAAAGAAATCATGTCAGCTCAGCTCTATGAAATATATCTGGAACATTGGTTGTGCATGATGTTTTATTTTCTAAAATCAAAACTTGCTCACCGCACAATCTTGTATCTAGCTTGTTTAGACTGGACTGCTTTTAGCTATCTTTTATCTACTTGACAGCAAGACACTGTTCCTTGGATGCTAAAATATGCAACTTGAAAAATGTGTTCTTTATTCATGGATACTCATCAAAATATTTAATCCATCAAAATCAAAATCAAAAATCCATGATTTGCCTGGTTTCAATAAAAAGATCCAGGAGGGTTTGTTTGTCGCACTACTCTATTCTAGACTGCTTTCCACTGCACATTGGTCTGAACTGGGATAGTGTAGTGTATGCCAAAATCACCGCCTTAAGCTTCAGATGGCTTTCTTGCCTAGGCTTGGCCTGATTGGAAAGTATAAGGTGGACAAACAAATAACCCCTGGCATTAAGAAAAGAACAACAAAATTGATCAATCATCAAGTTTGCTTTCAAAACTCCTTTTTGGACAAGACTTGTCTGTCTAGGGTAGAAACTGTTAGCTTTGCGCAGTCCTTGCCTTCACATGACTAGCTGCTATGATTAAGTGGTGATGCTTTTATCTCACAAATGACAAAATCACATGCCACCATCTTGTTTCACAGAATGTTAAATTGAGCTGAGCACATGATCATTGATGCTACTGTTGGCATATTTTTGCATTATATGTCTTTGCAATTCTATTCATTTCGAAGCTTTGCATCTTTTACATGCTCCTTGATGCTTGCATTGCCAAAGGGGGAGAGATTTGCTATGTTCTCTGCTGCAAGGAGGCATAACTTTCAAGGGGGGAGAGATTTTTGTCATAAAGGGGGAGAAAAATTTGCTCAACTCAGGGGGAGTTCTTATCAAGGGGAGATTTTCCAAAAAGGGCTTTTAATCTTTTTGAGAAAGGGGGAGAAAAATTCTTTTATCAAGTGACATGCTTTGGCTCTTTTCTGAGTTTTTATGGTCACTTGTGTGCTGAAATTTTTAAATTTTCTTGAACTTTGATTTGGTTGTCAATGCACTCATCAAGGGGGAGATTGAGAAACCAAGGGTTGGTTTCGGTGTTTTGTGATGAGTGATTGACTGGATTTTACCCTCTGTTCGAAGGGTACCTCCGAAGGGGCTTCGGAGGTGGGACCTCCGAAGGGTGTTCGGAGGTGTTTCACCGGAGTGTGTTCGGTGTTTGTTTGCTGCAGCTGTGCAGCGGAGTGTGCTCGTCGGAGGGGTCCGGCAGTACGCGATGACTGGGTTTGTACCGTTGGCTTCGGTACTTTGGGCGGTACACCGGAGTGTGTGCCGGAGGTTGCTAACCCGGAGAGGTCTCCGGAGTACTGGATACACTTGTTTGCTTGTCTGTGGTGCGCAGGGACTTCGGAGGCGACGGACAAGGTTCGAGCCGGGTGAACCTAGGTCAAGCGGGAGGCTTGATGCCAGGGGAGCGGGGAGCTCCGTCACGGTGGCTGCGAAGGTGGTCCGGGTCGGTCCTCGGGTCGAGGCGTGCCAGGTGAAGGCAGAGAGTGCGGAGCGTGGCTCCGGCTGAAGGTACTCCGAGACAAAGTCCTCGGAGGTGAGGCACTTCGAAGGTACTCCGAATGGAGTGACTTCGGAGTTGGTGGATCAAGTCCTCTGCGGAGGCAAGGTGTTCGAAGTGTGCTCCGGAGGGAGACACTCGAAGGTGACCCGACGAAGGTCTCAGAAGTCGAGGCGCATCGAAGGCATGGTCCGGGTGAGGCTCGTCGAGGAGTGTGCTCGGAGTGAGACACTGCGACGAAGTGCTCATGGAATGCTTCATGCGGAGGCCTTGGACGAAGGAGGGACTTCGAAGGGTGGTACTTCGGAGCGAGGCTAGCTCCGGAGTGAGGTTGACTTGTGGTGCTTCGGCCATGCATGGCTTCGGTACACGGACGGACGGTGGTTGAGCTCGGAGTAGCTACGAAGCCGTGGAGGTCCACTCCGAAGGTGGTGGTGCGAAGGCCCAAGGGCTTTGACGGCTTCGGCTTAAAACCGTCACTGTATCGAAGGACTTCTTCGGCGGAGCGAAGGCCAACAGGCTGCAGGCTTCTCGCCGAAGCTACCGCACCCTCCGGTGCGAAGGGAGGTTCCAGAAGTCAACACTGTAAAGGCTGACACTGTCTGTTCTGAAAAAGGCTGACACTGTCCCCTCTGCAGCTGACAGAGAAGCCTCCAAAAATAAAGGTGGACTACCTCTTGTACCCCTTAGTTCTGAAGAGACAAAATGAATGTAAACCCTAGGGGTAAAGTAGTCACTTCCTTAGGATGAATCCATGGGCTATAAATATGGGAGCTCGGTAGGTAACATTTAACACTTTTGAGCATTTACTGTTGAGCTCCTGTAGACAGACCTCGCTGTATTCATTCTGAGTTCAATTTATTTCAGTGTTCCTTGTTCAAGCGGTGAAGCCCTGCTTCTGTGTGCTTTTGCTTGAACTCGCGTTGCATACCTCGCTAGTCTTAGTGCACCGAAGCTTGTTTTGGCGAAGGGTGTTTTTCTCGCGAAGTGTGTTTTACAGTGTGCTGTCGCTCTGTGTAACACGAGGCAAGACCTCGCTGCTTACTAGCGAAGCCCTGATCTTTTCCCGTAGTGCTTCTTGTGTCGAAGCCCTTAGCGTGGTCCGTTTTGTGTGCGTGTAGACCTTCGCGTACGAAGCCCAGCACCAGTTGCTGTCGCCAAGTACTTGGTCGAAGTCCTCAGAGGGCTGTCCACTCTTGCGAAGGGTGAAGTGCAAAGCCTGCTCGAAGCACCTCGTGTGCGGAGCCTGCACTGACCTAGCAGAGTAGATTTTCGAGGGTTGTTTGTGGAGCGAAGTCTTCTTGGCTTCGAACTTTTGCTCCTGCGAAGCCTGTGTTCGGAGCTGTCGAAGTACCTCCGAACCAGACCTTCGAAGGTAGTGTTCGAAGCCTGTTCCGCAGAAGACAGAACAAAACCGAAGGGTAAGTTTTTAGCCCGAAATTTTAAAAGCTCCCATTCACCCCCCCTCTGGTCGCCGTTTCCGGTCCAACAATTTCAGCATCTGTAAAAACCCTAAGGGTCTGGTGGAATATTACTAGTATTGGGCAGCCTATAAATAGGGCCCCAATCCCTAGGGTTAGGTCACCCTTTCAAGAAATCACTTTTTAATCATTCCTTGGGTCATCTCTCCTGTTTGTGCGCCGCCAGACTCTTGCGCAAGCCATGTTTAATTCCTGCATGCACTGTTTTTGAGTCCTGTTCTTCATGAATCTGTGAGTTTCCATTCGCATTAATTTGTCTCTTCAAGTTGCAGCATTTCTGCAGTTGTTTTTACTGCTTTGATTCACATGCGTGGCTATTTTTCTTGAGCAAATGTGTCTCTGTTGCTCCTGTTCTTCACGTAAGGAGTACTTTTTTTACCTGTAGCAAGTAGTACTACTTCCCTGTTGCTACAGTGTGCTAGTACTCTAGCTGTGCTTTTCTTGCGTAGCCTTTTTGATCGAGTAGACAGTACATTGTCTCTTTCTGGCTGTTTTTGGCGAAGCCCCCTTGTTCGCGCGAAGTCCTTCAGTTCTGTGGAGCAGGCTTCGACCTGACTTCTTCGAAGGCTTCGCTAGGACTCTGATTTTGAACTGTGAACCTAGCTTCGAAGTGTGTTCTGTGCTTCGTTTTTGTTCTGTCAGCATACTTCGACAATTCTTGCGAAGGTGTACTCCGACTCGAGCGTTACGAAGTCAATACTTTGACAGGCCTCGAAGTGAGCTCTGAAGCATGTCTTTCTGGTAGACTTCGCTGGATGTGTGTTCTCTGAGATTTTTCTGCTGCTGTCTTTTCCGAAGGTCTCAGTTTGTGAGTTCGAAGTTTGTTTTTCGAAGTGTGGTTGTGGGCTTCGACTTCTTGTGTGAACATCTGCAGTCTTCGATTCAAAGCTGGTTTGTGGTTCGGAGCTTACCACGTTGTTAGTCATACCTCGTTCAAGCTAGTTCTGAAGGTAGAGGGTAGGCTTCGAATTGGTCTTTCTACCGTGTCAAGCTTCGCTTCTCTTTTGGAGATTGCTTTTCTGATGGGGGAGTGGTCCCGATCTTCCGCTAGGTAAAGGATAAACTTGGGTTGGTGGAGAATCTCGACGTTGGCGATCCAAGGCTCCGGTCCGGCGGATCAAAACCTTGCAATCGTTACACCACTGTCTCCGTTGGTTATCAACCACGCAGAACGCGATTGACCTCGCCACGAAGGCTAATTCCTGCAAGCGAACCCAAGAACACAAGCAAGAACAGGAAGGATACAAATCGAATGCCAAAACACAGACAAACGATGATAAGGTGAGGTTTCACAAACGCCAATGCAGCAGCCAATCGGTCCGGTGCAAGAGGCGGGATCTAAACACAACAGTGTAGATGCAACAAAGCAAAACCTAACCCTAGAGGCGGCTGGCGTGAGTTTATAAAGGGTGGGAAGCCTGTGGAAGGCGAACAGACAAGGCTGTGGGCTAGAAGGTGAACAGACTTGGACTATGGGCCAACACGGCCCAGTTCTGTCCCGCAGGATTGTTTTAAATACACAGGACGACTCGAGACTCCTAATGAGGTGAAACCAACGGCAAACGATCCGTCTTCTCCTCAGCTTTCCAAAAAGTCAAAGAACGCCCCAATCGGACTTCGTATGAGGAAGTTATGCCCATTTTGGTGCAGGGTGGTTGATGTAGTCCGAACCAGCGAAATCTTGACTTCAAAACATCCGTGCGACTCCGTCTTCAGCTCCAACTCTTCTATTCCATCTCCCATGTTCCTAAGCAACAAAATATCACTAGTATTCAGTAGCATCCCGTCCAAACAAATATTGACATAGTTGCTAAGGAAAGAATTAACCTCAAGGTTCAAGCGACGGGCACGGGCGCGTGTGATTCGTCCTAGTAACTGAGTTGTAGGTGGAGGCTCCATGTGTGTATCATGTGAAGTGATGTCCTCATCATCCTCCCCCTCTTGAATTGGAGTCGTCCTCGACTCAAGCTCATCGTCAGCAGCTCCCAAATAGGATTTTAAATCATCAGCACGAGGCATCAATTTAAACTTTCTCAAATCAGGAAAATGATCCTTGCGCAAGTACAACCAAACAAGATCTCCTGGTTTGAAAAACATCTTCTTTCTTCCTTTATTTGTCTTTTGAGCAAAATAGCATGCCTTCTTTTCTATAACTTCATTGGTCTTCAGATGCATAGCTTTCACAAACTCTGCACGCTTAGTTGCCTCAATGTTTGCTCTCTCTTGAAAAGGAAGTGGCAGCAAATCCAGTGGTGTGATTGGCTTAAAACCATACACCACTTCAGACGGGCACAATTGTGTTGATGAGTGGACATCTCTATTGTATGCAAACTCAACATGTGGAAGACAGTCCTCCCATTTTTTCAAGTTCTTCTTAATCATTGTTCGCAGCAACATGGAGAGTGTACGGTTTACCACCTCTGTTTGACCATCAGTTTGCGGGTGACAAGTTGTTGAAAACAGCAATTTTGTGCCAAGCTTGGCCCACATTGTCTTCCAAAAGTAACTCATAAACTTCACATCACGATCTGAAACAGTGGTTCTGGGCATCCCGTGCAACCTCACAATTTCCCTGAAAAATAAATCAGCAATATGTGAAGCATCGTTGGTCTTGTGACAGGGAATAAAGTGTGCCATTTTAGAAAACATATCCACTCTTACAAATATGGAGTCTCTCCCCCTCTTTATCCTAGGAAATCCCACAATAAAGTTCATGCTAATATCTTCCCGAGGTGCACTAGAAACAGGAAGTGGAGTATACAAACCATATGGGTTAAGTTTGGACTTAGCTTTATGGTATGTGGCACAACGCTGCACAAATCGTTCAACATCTCTCCGCATCTTTAGCCAATACAAATTATTGGACAGCAGGGCCAAAGTCTTTTCTCTCCCAAAATGCTCCATTAATCCACCGCCATGTGATTCCTGCAACAACAGCAAACGTACGGACGAATCTGGAACACATAGCTTGTTAGCATGGGACAAGAAACAGTCATAATCATGAAATGTTTTTCAGTCTTTCCCCTCATTACATTTAGTGTATGGTTCAGCAAATTCTTTATCTACAACATACAAATCTTTCAAACTTTCCAAATCTGGAACGTTAATATCAAGTTGAGATAAAAGAACAACCATGCGAGACAATGCATCAGCAACCAAATTTTCTTTGCCATTCTTGTATTTCACAATGTATGGGAAAGGTTCAATAAATTCAACCCATTTAACATGTCTATGGTTCAGTTTAGCTTGCCCTCTCAAATATTTTAGTGCTTCATGATCAGAATGTATATTAAACTCCTTAGGCAAAAGGTAATGTTGCCAAGTTTCAAGCACACGCACTAAGGCATATAATTCCTTATCATAGGTAAAATAATTCAATTGTGGACCATGCAATTTCTCACTAGAATAGGTCACGGGTTTACCTCCTTGTAGCAGCACATCTCCTATGCCAAAATCACTAGCATCACATTCTAACTCAAAAGGCTTACTAAAATCGGGTAGCTGAAGTAGAGGTGCATGTGTAATGCGATCCTTGAGTGTGGCAAGAGCTTGTTCTTGTGCTGACTCCCAAGTAGAAGTAACTCCCTTCTTGGTCAACTCAGGTAAAGGACCGGTTATGGTGCTGAAATCTCTCACAAAACGCCGGTAGAAACCTGCAAGACCAAGAGAGCTACGTACTGCAAGGTTAGTTTTAGTTGCATGCATGACACGTCCTTTCAGATTAATAGCTTGTGATGAAGAAGGAAAAACAACTTTATCTTTTTGTTGCCTCGAAAGTGTCTCAGCTACTTGCTGATTTTCAGAAGGTTGTTTGCTCTTTTGTGAGTCCCTAGCACGTTTTTCTTGTTCAAATTTCACAATTTCAGCAGGAGTCATAGGAAGCAATGTAACTTTCTTTCCTTTATACATAAATGTGTACTTATTGCTCCTACCATGGTGTGTAGCATCAGTATCATATACCCAAGGTCTACCAAGTAATAGAGAACATGCTTGCATTGGTACTACATCAAAATCAGCACTTCCGAAGTATGTACCAATGGCAAATTCGATGTGAACAGTTTGTGTTACCATGACCTTCCCGCTATCGTTGAGCCATTGCACATGGTAAGGGTGTGGATGTGCACGTGTGGGAAGTTGAAGCTTAGTTACCACATCGAGGCTCACAAAATTGTTGCAACTACCGCTGTCGATGATGACACGCGCACGACGGTTATTGACGAGGAAGATGGTTTGAAATATATTGTTCCGTTGTGCCTGGTCGTCCTGGTCCATGTGAGTGCTCAAGTCACGTTGTACAATAAGTGCTGCCATGTTAGTGAAAAGATAAAGCAACAAAGAATAATCCTTATGTAAAACAGCTAGGTCTGGTGGTGGGTGTGGGGTGGAAGCAATCTGTCAAGCACCTTACCCACGCTTGCAAGTGTTCTTACCATGCCGCAGTGAGGTCACCGGCCTACAGGTGATGAACCAAGTGGAGGGTGGTGGCAATTGCAAGGAATGAACCTGTCCTGACCAAGAGAAATGTGTAGCTTGGAAGGCAAGTGAGTAGCAAGGATTAGCGATAATAATAACAGTTAAACCAAGTTCAATAAGTATTCCCAAGTACTCGTCAAAGTTGCTGGCCTTAGTGCTCCCAAGGTGAAAATTCAAGCAATAGAGGGAAACTATGTGCCCAAAACTCAAAAGGAAGCAACACAGGCCAAATTCAGCTCTCTGCAAATCGGACAAGAGTTCGAACAAGAGTTCGGACAAGAGATCGGACAAGCAACAAACAGCCAATGCCTTCCTCAGATCGGACAAATGTTCGGACAGTAGTTCGGACAAGAGTTCGGACAAGAGATCGGACAAGCAACAAACAGCCAATGCCTTCCTCAGATCGGACAAGTGTTCGGACAGGAGTTCGGACAAGAGTTCGGACAAGAGATCGGACAAGCAACAACAGCCAAAGCCTTCCTCAGATCGGACAAGTGTTCGGACAGGAGTTCGGACAAGAGTTCGGACAAGCAACAAACAGGATCGCTTCTCCTTTTTTTTATATATATTTTTTTTCTTTTTTTTCACTCTATTTTTTTTGAACAAGGATGACCAGAAATGCAACCACAAAAATTGGCACCTACAACTGAGGTGGGATGTGGCTCACAAAAATTCAAACAAGTTCGCTGTCCGGCGAGCAAAAACTTTGTCCAATTTTTTTCTTTATCTTCCTGATTTTTTTTGGCGATTTTGGTGAGGGCTAACCGGTAAAACCGGTTAGGGTACCCCTCCAAATTGGGTCAGGAACACACTCAAAAATTTCAGATTTTTCTGCCAAACGAGCGAAAAGTTATGCCTGTTTTACCGAAGGGGGTCACAAAGACTGGATGTGGAAAACAATTAGGGTTGCGGAATAGGGGGTTTTTCGGTGGGGAAATTTTTTTTTTTGAGACACAAGAACAACTACTACTCAAACGACACAGAGGGATTACTAAACCAGCAACAAGACTCGACCAAAAACACAAACTCAACAAGGTTAAAAACTGAAATTAAAATCGCAAGGCACAAAGGGGTTCTCGGTGGGGAATTTTTTTGGTGCGGTTTTCTGGACTCTGGGTAAAACAAAAGCAGATCGAGATTACCTAACGGGAAATCTGAGCTCTGATACCAACTGATGGGGGAGTGGTCCCGATCTTCCGCTAGGTAAAGGATAAACTTGGGTTGGTGGAGAATCTCGACGTTGGCGATCCAAGGCTCCGGTCCGGCGGATCAAAACCTTGCAATCGTTACACCACTGTCTCCGTTGGTTATCAACCACGCAGAACGCGATTGACCTCGCCACGAAGGCTAATTCCTGCAAGCGAACCCAAGAACACAAGCAAGAACAGGAAGGATACAAATCGAATGCCAAAACACAGACAAACGATGATAAGGTGAGGTTTCACAAACGCCAATGCAGCAGCCAATCGGTCCGGTGCAAGAGGCGGGATCTAAACACAACAGTGTAGATGCAACAAAGCAAAACCTAACCCTAGAGGTGGCTGGCGTGAGTTTATAAAGGGTGGGAAGCCTGTGGAAGGCGAACAGACAAGGCTGTGGGCTAGAAGGTGAACAGACTTGGACTATGGGCCAACACGGCCCAGTTCTGTCCCGCAGGATTGTTTTAAATACACAGGACGACTCGAGACTCCTAATGAGGTGAAACCAACGGCAAACGATCCGTCTTCTCCTCAGCTTTCCAAAAAGTCAAAGAATGCCCCAATCGGACTTCGTATGAGGAAGTTATGCCCATTTTGGTGCAGGGTGGTTGATGTAGTCCGAACCAGCGAAATCTTGACTTCAAAACATCCGTGCGACTCCGTCTTCAGCTCCAACTCTTCTATTCCATCTCCCATGTTCCTAAGCAACAAAATATCACTAGTATTCAGTAGCATCCCGTCCAAACAAATATTGACATAGTTGCTAAGGAAAGAATTAACCTCAAGGTTCAAGCGACGGGCACGGGCGCGTGTGATTCGTCCTAGTAACTGAGTTGTAGGTGGAGGCTCCATGTGTGTATCATGTGAAGTGATGTCCTCATCATTTTCTGTGAGCTTGTTCGAACCTTTCTGATCGAAGTCTAGGCTTCGAAGTACACTATTCGAAGCAAGTTTCAATACTCTCATACTTCGCTTTGAAGCATACTTCGCTCTCTGCCATACTCGAACTAGGCTAGACCAAACAAACCTTCGGCACGTCAACAACAACCTTCACTCGACTTCGACAAGGGACTCCGAAGCAGGCTTCGACACAGCGAAGAAGGCTTCGCCAAGTTTCGAACAAGAGACAAATTTGAACAGTAACTTCTCATCTCTTTTCATGTACACTTAGATCATCTGTTGAGAAGTTTGATTTGCCATGTCTTGAATATTTTGTTTATCTGCCTGTATTGGTGTTTCTATAGGACATCAGTCTTTTCTAGGCTAGATACCTTTAGACTTAGGCAATCTATTCACGCTTTGATGCTTAGTCTTTTGAGGTGCGTTGGGTGTTGGGAGCAGGCCATAGATTCGAAACAATTTTTATGGCGCCCATTCACCCCCCCTCTGGTCACTACTTTCGGTCGTACAAGTGGTATCAGAGCCTGGTTATGGTTTTTTCCATACCTTAACTGGTTCTAAACCCAGTAGTGATCATGACGTCTCCTGGCAAGGTACCGTCCTTGGAAGCTTATGGCTATAACTATTGGAAGACTCGCATGCGAGCCTATCTTATGAGCCAAGGCTCGGACATCTCGGACATTTGCGTTCACGATACGTTTGTTATATTGCCAGTTGCTGAGCATGGTACTCCTGGTATCATTGCCCAGCATCTGAGCAATAGTAAAGCTGTGAACATTCTATTTTCTGGTTTAGGTCCCACTGAGTTTGAGCGTGTGAGCCATCTTTCCACTGCGAGAGAGATCTGGGCTACCCTCAAGGCACACCATGAGGGGACGGCCCAGGTCAAGGCTCGGCTCTATCAGACCTACCGGCGTGAATATGAGAACTTCACACAATAGCCGGGTGAATCTGTTGAAGCGTTGTTTGGTCATTTTCAATCGATCATAAACAAGCTTCGGGACAACAAGGTTGTGGGTGCTCAGTCAGTCTTAGATCACGAGCAGGCGCTCAAGGTTCTCCATACCTTGGACCCAAAGATCTGGGAGATCAAGGTATCCTCTATCGTTGAGAGCACTTCTTATGATACCTTGACCATTTCTGAGTTGTGTAGCAAGATGAAGGCCACTGAGGTTGATATCCAGCTGAGATCAAAGTCCCTGGCCCTTGCTACACCTTCTGTTGATCCCTCTTCTGTGAGCTGTGCTGGGTTCTCTTTGATGTCTATCACTGAGGATCAGCTTGAGTCTTTGGGAGATGATGACCTGTGTCTTTTTAACAACTGGGTGCGTCGTGTTTATGACAAACGAATGTTCAAAAGACACGGCACAAAATCTGGGTGCTTTGAGTGTGGTGACCCAGGACACTTCATCGCCGACTGCCCCAAGTGCAATGGACACAAGAAGGGCACCGGTGGTGGCTTCCACGACTCCGGCAAGCACGAGAGCTCCTCCTTCAACAAGAGCAAGACAAAGACAAGATTCTTCAGAAAGGCCCTGAAGGACTACCGGCGAGAGAACAAGAAGCGCGACAAGGCCTTCTTCGCCAAGATGGAGAAGAGCTACTCCAAGCGGTCCACATCTTCTTCCTCTTCATCGAGCTCAAGCGATGAAGAGATCGTCATCAGGAAGGGGAAGGACAAGGACGATCCGGTGGGTCTTTACTTCATGGCTTTCGGGGACAGACCGAAGAGCCGCTCACATCAGCGCTGAAGATCCCGCAAGAGCTTCTGCTCAATGGCTCTTGGGGATAAGGAAGAGAAGAGCTCCTCCGATGACTCCGATGACGACGACAACGAAAAGGTATCATCTTATGAGCGCGAAATCGTTGATTTACTTGAAAGCAATCGTCAGGAGTTAAAATATCGGGAAAACTGCTTAGGGGGGCCAAGAAGAGGATAGATGAGTTAGAGAGTGAGCTTGTCGTAGCCAACGGCAGAATTGAGAGTCTATCTTCTTCCCCCTGCTTGGGTGATAGTAGTGAGTGCCCAAAGTGTGAGGTGCTTCTGTGTGACTTGTCGACTCTAAAGCCCAAGTACACAGAAAGGGTTGATGAGAGGGACGCTTTGGCCACTGAGCTTGAGAATGCTCAGCTGAAAGATGCTCAAGCCAATGTCGTCGTGCCCTGTGCTGATTGCCCATCTCATCTAGCTGCCTTAGCTGAGCTGAAAGCCAAGGGCGATGAGCATTTGGTTGATTTGGAGAGAGTGAGAGTTGAGCTGGCGCAGACTAGGCTAGAGCTTGAGACACTGTCAGTTCCACTCACTGTCTGTGAGAACTGTCTGTCTCTTAGAATGGAGTTGATTAAGCTGAAAGCCAAGAAGTCTGTCCAGGTAGATAGCGAGTGTGAGACCTGTTTGTCTCAGGTGGAGGTACTAGCTTCTTTGAGAGAGGAGCTAGCTGATTCTCAGAATGAGAATTTTTACCTTCGTTCTATCCTGAGTTGGATCAGTGCTAGAGAGCCACAGCTCGGCATGATGATCCAGCAGTTCAAGAGGCAGGATGGGTTTGGGGTAGGTTACACCTACACTAAGGCTGACTTTGAGAGTGCCATTAGCCGGGCAGTGGAGTGGAGTAAAATGACTCCTGAGCAGAGATATCCCAAGACTCACTCCACTGAGTCTTCCCTGGCTAGTCAGCCCAAGGATGGGATGATCCATGAACAGCCCAAAGCTCCACCCAAGAAGCCCATCTGGGTTCCAAAGCCCAAACATCTCCACACTTCTCTTGACTCTCTTCTTGGACCCTCTCAACCCAAGAAGACGACACCCAACACCACTAAGCCCAAGAACCTCAAGCCTCAACCACATCCCAAGAAGCCCACCTACCATTGTGAGTATTGTCAGAGAGAAGGGCATCTTGCAGAGTTTTGCTTCAGGAGGAAGCGGGTTGAGAGAGCAGAGCGTGCTCGTGGTGGTCAGGAGCAGTTCTACCAGCAGGGTGGTAGACTGAGAGTTCCTCGACGCGGGGAGAGGCTGGAGGCCAGGCCGCATCGTGTAGGTGGCGGTAGAGGAGATGGCTTTCATGCCCGTGCTCCAGTTGGTGGTGTTCGTTCCGGTAAAGCTCCAGGCCGTTTTGGCTACGGTCTTGGACCTCGTGGCTGAGGTTTTAGGCAGAACAGAGGACCGCGCATTGAGCCGCGCTTTGGTCCAAATTCTTCTAATGGTTTTCGCTTTCCGTCTTTTGAGCAAATGGCTCGACATTGGTTTAGCTCTTTTGCTAAACCTGGTGCCGAACCATTTGCTCCCCCTTATGACCACTGATTATGTAGGATCAGGGACTGGAGGACGTTTGGATCATGGACTCAGGATGCTCCCGCCACATGACGGGACATCGCAGATGGTTCTTCAGTCTCACTCCCTCGAGCTCCAAAGAGTACATCACTTTCGGGAACAGTGGTCAAGGGAAGGTTAGTGGCATCGGCTCAATTCGCATTTCAGACCATTTCTCTTTGAAGAATGTTGCCTTGGTTAAAAATTTGAACTTTAACTTAATTTCTGTCTCGCGACTTCTTGAGGATGGTTTGGAAGTGCGTTTTAAGAAGGGTAACTCTTCTGTGTTTGATTCTAGAGGGTCTTTGATTTGCCAGATCTTACCTTTTGGTAAAGTTTTTTGAATTGACTTCTCTAGTTCTTTTGGCCCTTCTCGCTGTTTGATTGCTGGATCTTCTTCTGAGCTCTGGAAGTGGCATAGGAGGTTAGGTCATTTAAGTTTTGATCTGCTAGTCAGGTTAAGCTCTATGGACCTCATCCAAGGATTGCCCAAGCTTAAAATGGAGAAAGATCTAGTTTGTCATCCCTATCGTCATGGGAAAATGGTTGTTGCGTCCCACTCACCTGTGACTCAGGTGATGACTTCGTATCCGGGCGAGCTGTTACATTTGGACACTATAGGTCCAGCTCGGGTACGCTCAGTCGGTGGGAAGTGGTATGCGCTTGTGATTGTTGATGACTTTTCTCGATTCTCGTGGGTTTTCTTTTTGGAGTCTAAGGATGAAACTTTTCAGTTTGTTCATGACCTGATTTTGAAGCTGAAGAATGAGAACAATGGTCAGATGCAAGCAATTCACTCCGACAACGGCTCTGAGTTCAAGAACTCTCAGTTCGTTAGCTTCTGTAGTGATCAGGGTCTTGACCATCAGTTTTCTGCTCCTTACACTCCCCCATAGAACGGCGTTATGGAACGAAAGAACCGCACGCTAGTCGAGATGGCCAGGATGATGCTCGATGAGCACAGGACTCCTAGGCATTTTTGGGCTGAAGCCATGAACACGGCTTGCTATCTAGCCAACCGCATTTTTCTTAGAGCTTACCTTGGTAAGACCTCATACGAGTTGCGGTTTGGCAGACAGCCCAAGGTGAGCCACTTGCGAGCATTTGGCTGCAAGTGCTTCGTGCTCAAGAAGGGAGGGCATTTGGACAAGTTTGAGTCTCGTTGCTGGGACGGTGTTTTTCTTGGTTACGCTTTGCATTCTCGAGGCTTCCGAGTTTGGAACCTCGACTCCCAGCAGCTTGTCGAGACTTGTGAGGTTTCGTTTCATGAGTCCTTGCCTTCTTTGACTCCTTCTTTTGAGCTTTTTGGCGATGATGAGCTCGGAGAGTCCATCTTCGAGGAAGATGAGGATACTCCAGCTGCTGATGAGGGTGGGCCTTCTGCACCTCCTGCAGAGCCCACACCTTCTGAGACTACGACTGAGGACGAGGGCGGACCTTTGATCACTTCTTCCACTTCGATCGAGCCCCCTCAGTTGAGTCCAGAGGTGCCAGCTGCTGACTCCGGTGAGGTGACTTCAGATCACCAGGGAACCCGAGCAGTTCAACGTGATCACCCCTCGGAGCTCATCATCGGTGATTTGACTGAAAGAACTTTGCGTTCATCTGGTACCTCTCTTGCTGTGTTTGCTGAATCTGCTTTTGTTGCATATTTTGAGCCCAGAGACGTTTCTCATGCTCTTTCTGATTCTAATTGGATTAATGCTATGCAAGAAGAGCTTGAGAATTTTGTCTGTAATCGGCTTTGGACACTAGTTGAGCAGCCACCAGGATGCAATCCCATAGGCACCAAGTGGGTGTTCAAGAACAAACAAGGTGAAGATGGGGTTGTGGTGCGCAACAAAGCTCGACTAGTTGCCCAGGGTTTTTGCTAGAAAGAGGGTATTGATTTTGAAGAAACTTTCGCTCCTGTTGCCAGTCTTGAGTCCATTCGCATTCTCTTAGATTTTGCCGCTTCGAAGGGTTTTAAGCTTTTTCAAATGGACGTCAAGAGTGCTTTTCTGAATGGGTTCATAGAGGAGGAAGTTTATGTTAGGCAGCCCCCCGGTTTTGAGAACCCTAAGTTTCCTCGACATGTTTTTAAGCTGCAAAAAGCTTTATATGGGTTAAAGCAAGCCCCCTAGGGCTTGGTATGACCAGTTAAAGCAATTTTTGTTGGGGAAGGACTTTGTGATGGGTTCGGTGGATAAGACTCTCTTTTTGCTCAGAGTTGCTTCAGATTTCTTGGTTGCTTAGATTTATGTGGACGATATTATTTTTGGCGGTACTACTGATTCTCTTGTGTCCAAGTTTTCTGAGCAGATGCACAACGAGTTTGAGATGAGCCTCGTGGGTGAGCTCATGTATTTCTTAGGGCTCCAGATCAAGCAGACCAAGGACGGCACCTTCATCCACCAAGGTAAGTACACTCGTGACATGCTTAAGAAATTTGACTTTGGTGGGGAGTTGAAGCCGCAGATGACCCCGATGGGCACATCTGGGGGTCTGGACAAGGATGAGAGCGGCGTCAAGGTCAACGAGAGGGAGTTTCGGGGGATGATCGGTTCGCTGCTGTACTTAACGGCGACAAGACCGGACATACAGTTCGCCGCGGGACTTTGCGCGTGTTTCTAGTCTTCACCACGCGCGTCTCATCGGCAGGCTGTCAAGCGCATCTTTAGGTATCTCACTTATGCGCCTGATCTCGGTCTTTACTATTCAGCATCATCATCTCTTGATTTATCTGGCTTTTTGGACGCTGACTTTGGTGGGTGCCGGTTGGATCGCAAGTCGACTTCCGGTACTTGCCAGTTTCTTGGTTCTTCCCTTATTTCTTGGTCTTCTCGAAAGCAATCTGGAGTTGCTCTTTCGACCACTGAGGCTGAGTATGTAGCTGCTGCTAGCTACTGCTCATAGTTGGTTTGGATGATTTCCACTCTGCGAGATTTTGGGTTGTTCTTTCCTACCAGGGTTCCATTGTTTTGCGACAGCACCAGTGCTATTAGTGTAGGGAAAAACCCTTGTCTCCATTCAAAAACCAAACATATTGATGTGCGCTTTCATTTTCTGCGGGATCAATATGAGAAAGGTGTCATTGATCTTGTTCATGTTGATACCCATCATCAGTTGGCTGACATTTTCACCAAACCCCTAGATCAGTCTACCTTTGAGTGTTTACGAGGGGATTTGGGTGTTGTGTATCCTTTCTAGGATATTTTGCGTTAGTTTTCCTTCTTCTTTACTCTTTTCTTGAGTCTTTTTGTGTGTGTTCATATCTTGCATATTCACATATCATACTTTTGAGCTGCTTCTGTTATATGAGTGAACTGCTTTACTTATTCTAGTTGGTACATGCTTTTGAATACTAGTCAATGATCATGCTTTGGTTCAGTTCACTTGATATGTCTGATATATGTCATGTGCATGGTTTTTATGCTTTAAACTTGAAAACATGATCACCATTGCTTCTGGTAACTAGCATGCGTAGGCTGAATGTTCTTGCTATCTATTACATGCCTTGTAGCTAGTTCCTGACTTAGATGCAAACATGCAACTTGGACATCTTTCTGCTTTAAAACATGGACATGTGCTATAAAAATGATGAAAAATCAAGAAAAATGAAAATTCCATGCCTTTTTATGCATAACTTGAAAATATCCAGGTGGGTTTGCTTTGTCGCATTACATTGTTCTGGACTGCGTACCATAGCACTTTGGTATGAACTAGAACAGTGTAGTGTATGCCAAGACCAATGTCTTAAGCTTCTGATGGTCCAATTCTGGCCTAGACTTGACTTGGTCGGTCAGCATAAGGTTTGACATGCAAATAACCCCTGGCAAAAATGAAAAAGGAAAAAGAAAAAGCCTGAAAATTGAAATGATAACAAGTTTGCTGAAGCACTTTGTTTTTGGACAATGCTTATCTTGGTAGATATCAGTTAGCTTCTACATCTCATGTTTTACCTTGCTTGTCAACCGGAAAATGTGGTGATGCTTTTGTTTGCAAAACCTGGAAAATGCATGCTAATGACTTTCTTTAGATATCATCTGTTGCACTGATCATACCATGTGTCTTCGACAGTATGTCTGTTGCTGTACTTGTTAGATGTTGTACTTGCAGTCAATCATATCTGAGAAGCATGCTTTCTTCACTCCACCTGCACTCTAGTTGCATTCATTGCATATTTTGAGAGGGAGTTGCGTTTCAAGGGGAGTCTGTGTCTCTTTCGAGTGCTTGATGAGTTCACTTGTCAACAAGGGCGAGAAATTTTGGGATCAGAGTTTAAGGGGGAGTTTAGTTTTTGTCTCGCTTGTTCTTACTCTGTTGATATCCTTGTTGTTCTGAAATCGCACTCATTTTGAGCTTTTACTTTTTGGTTAACCATAATGACCACTTCTTGCCTTTTGTTTGACTTTTGGTCATTAGGGTTAAACTTTTACCTTATTTCCTTCTTCTTTGTTTTCTTATGTTTTTGTTTTCGTGTTTCCACGGTTGCTTGTAGGTACTAAAGAGCTGAAGAAGTGAAGTGTTGACAATGCACTCACCAAGGGGGAGATTGAGGAGCCATGCTGAATAGCGTGGGCCTCATGGCTCCAGATGTGATGAGTCATTGTCAATGATAGTCAAAGAGGACAGAAGAAGAGAGGAGATCTGCTGTTTCATGGGCCGCGTGTGACTCAGGTACACGGGCAGCGAGCGACTGTCGGGCAGAGGGGCTGCGAAGTCGGGCTGGCCCAATCCGGGTACATGGGCCAGAAGCAGCAGAAGACCCACTGGGCTGTTGACTAGGATTGACTCAGGTACACTGGCGGTGAGTGATTGCCAGGCTGAGAGAGCTGCGGAATCGGGCCGGCCCAATCCGGGTACCTGGTGCAAAGTCGGTGGAGGCTTTGTTAGTTTCGGCGCAAAACTGACGACCGCTGATCTTGTATCGGACTGTCCAGAAGAGAAGTCGTAGTCGCTACGAAAGCTTAGCTTCCGGATAAGTCATATGTAAATAGGAGTTTTCTATTTTGTCCCTAGGCCCACAGTCAGTCGAGTCTGTAAAAAATCCTAAGGGAAGTTTAGTCTTTTCCTTTATTTCAGCATCTGTAAAAAACCCTAAGGGGCTGGTGGAATATTACTAGTATTGGGCAGCTTATAAATAGGGCCCCAATCCCTAGGGTTAGGTCACCCTTTCAAGAAATCACTTTTTAATCATTCCTTGGGTCATCTCTCATGTTTGTGCGCCGCTAGACTCTTGCGCAAGCCATGTTTAATTCCTGCATGCACTGTTTTTGAGTCCTGTTCTTCATGAATCTGTGAGTTTCCATTCGCATTCTTTTGTCTCTTCAAGTTGCAGCATTTCTGCCGTTGTTTTTATTGCTTTGATTCACGTGCGTGGCTATTTTTCTTGAGCAAATGTGTCTCTGTTGCTCCTGTTCTTCACGTAAGGAGTACTAGTTCTTGCCTGTAGCAAGTAGTACTACTTCCCTGTTGCTACAATGTGCTAGTACTCTAGCTGTGCTTTTCTTGCGTAGCCTTTTTGATCGAGTAGACAGGACATTGTCTCTTTCTGGCTGTTTTTGGCGAAGCCCCCTCGTTCGCGCGAAGTCCTTCAGTTCTGTGGAGCAGGCTTCGACCTGACTTCTTCGAAGGCTTCGCTAGGACTCCGATTTTGAACTGTGAACCTAGCTTTGAAGTGTGTTCTGTGCTTCGTTTCTGTTCTATCAGCATACTTCGATAGTTCTTCTGAAGGTGTACTCCGACTCGAGCGTTACGAAGTCAATACTTTGACAGGCCTCGAAGTGAGCTCCGAAGCATGTCTTTCTGGTAGACTTCGCTGGATGTGTGTTCTCTGAGATTTTTCTGCTGCTGTCTTTTCCGAAGGTCTCAGTTTGTGAGTTCGAAGTTTGTTTTTCGAAGTGTGGTTGTGGGCTTCGACTTCTTGTGTGAACATCTGCAGTCTTCGATTCGAAGCTGGTCTGTGGTTCGGAGCTTACCACGTTGTTAGTCATACCTCGTTCAAGCTAGTTCCGAAGGTAGAGGGTAGGCTTCGAATTGGTCTTTCTACCGTGTGTCAGGCTTCACTTCTCTTTCGGAGATTGCTTTTCTGTGAGCTTGTTCGAACCTTTCTGATCTAAGTCTAGGCTTCGAAGTACACTGTTCGAAGCAAGTTTCGATACTCTCATACTTCTCTTTGAAGCATACTTCGCTCTCTGCCATACTCAAACTAGGCTAGACCAAACAAACCTTCGGCATGTCAACGACAACCTTCGCTCGACTTCGACAAGGGACTCCGAAGTAGGCTTCGACACAGCGAAGCAGGCTTCGCCAAGTTTCGAACAAGAGACAAATTTGAACAGTAACTTCTCATCTCTTTTCATGTACACTTAGATCATCTGCTGAGAAGTTTGATTTGCCATGTCTTGAATATTTTGTTTATCTGCTTGTATTGGTGTTTCTATAGGACATCAGTCTTTTCTAGGCTAGATACCTTTAGACTTAGGCAATTTGTTCACGCTTTGCTGCTTAGTCTTTTGAGGTGCGTTGGGTGTTGGGAGCAGGCCATAGATTCGATAGAATTTTTAAGGCGCCCATTCACCCCCCCTCTGGTCGCTACTTTCGGTCCCACACTATGTCATAGCCCGAGCCCTCTAGAGCTCAAGCGTGTCGGGGAGCATCGCCGAGGCTCTCTCGATGGCGACGAGGTTAGCGTTAGGCATCCGGTACACGTCGTGACCTTCAAAGGCCACAATGCACGCAACGGGTTCATCTTGTCATTAGACTCATGTTCCTTCTTGAGCCCTAACACACCGATCATGCCTGGCAGAGTTCCGCCTCCGGCGTTCTCGACGATGGGCGCTGGACTCGGCACCGTCAGAAGGTTCATCCTCGGGGACAGCTCCAGCAATTACCATGATGACAACCGCAGGAAGGGCTCAAGTGGTCGGCGAAGTTGGTTGACGACGTCGGTCGTTAGTGACCATGACGAACCGTCGGTGTTGGACAGTGCACCCTCCAGAGTTGGCGAAGATGACGAAGTCTACAGGGGTGTCAGAGGACCCTAACAGACGATCCTTGGAGAGTGTCTTTAGTGGAGTGGTCCTCCACGACACCTGAGTTGTCGGTGAAGCAGGTGTCGCCGACGGCACAGGCGAAGCCTTCGCCCGCAATGAAGCAGTGGTGGGAACCAGTTGGTTCATGCAGTCGCTGACGAAATTCAATCTTATAAAAGTTAAGATGGTGCCCAGGGACACCTTGCTGTTCAACTTGCAGATAACGGCCATCGATCCGATCAGCGGTCCACAAAACTCCACCCCTACCTGGCATGTCAGCTGCCGTTGCCTGGGAATGACAAGCCTACAGGGGGTACCCGTAGTGTGATTTGTTGTCAGTAGAGGGGAGGAGTCACGACTATAGATTCGATGGTTACCCCAAACAAATGGGGCAGGATGCGGACAAAGACAACAAGGGGACAGACACGAGAGAATTTTTAGACAGGTTCGGGCCTCCCAGAGGATAATAACCCTACTCCTGTGTGTGTATGGATGAATGGGGGGTGTCTGTATGAATTGATCTCTCAATGTCGATCTGAGTGTTGCGTTGTGTGTGCTAGGATACTAGGATGTGATCCCAACATGCCCTTCTCAGGGCCTCCCCTAATCCTTTTATATGAGAAGGATTGAGGAGTTACAAGAATAATCATGACATTGATAGCCAGTGGAAACAACCACATAACTAACAACATAACTGCCTCTAAATATCGCTAATGACTGCCATAGAGACGACAATATTGAGGGTAACTATCATCGTTGATTGGAGATAACCGTTGGGCAGATGGCCCAGACTAACCGTTGGCGTCTCACCACTCGGGCACATTAGCTCCCAAGTGGGATGCCTGGTGATCGGGAAGCCCTTCATGGGCTGACCTAGCCAACAGTCGGTGGTCCGAGTGAAACCACTCGGTGGGGTACCCTGGATCATATCCCCGACATACAAACTTTTGTTTTAGCTTTTAAGCATGGAATACCCGCTCAACCAGTCCTAGCACAAGTAACTAATTCTGAAGCTTGTGTGGAAGAAATTGCTCAAAATGGAAAGAAATGGATGAGTCAAGAGGTGATGGTGGCGTTCTGAAAGTATATGGAGAAAAAGGACGATCTTCATGTATGTACAATGGCACAAGATTGTTGAGCAAGATTAGACGAAATGCAGGCTCATCCACAGTCACTAATAGGTTAACCACTTCTTCCCAATCCATTGTGAGGCCCCTGTTTTTGTTGAGCAAGTTACTGAGTAATAAATTCTTATTACTAGGATTAATGTACAATCATTATTGTATCTTGTGGTGTAACTTTAGTTGGTTAAGTTTCTTAATATTGCAAGAGTAAAATCATTTTGTACCATTTTAATCGCAATGCAAGAATTACACTTATACCAGGCCGTGGATCTACTTGCACCCTATCAAAAAGGTGGTAAAATTGGTATGTTCCGTGGTGCAGCGGTGGATAAAATTGTCCTTATTATAGAGTTGATCAACAACACCATTGTGAAAGGAGGAGTTTGATTGTTTGTTTGACTGTTGTTGAGAGCCCTCATTGCGAGATTTTGCATATCGCGAGCTATTTATACTCTTTAACTTGCAAATACTTGCTCATTAAATAAAAAAGATGGAGTTGTTTATGATGCATAGGAACAGAAATTTGAGGAAACCATTTTACTTAAGAGGTCTTAATATAAGTTATTTATTGTTTAATTTCAGATGATTTAATCTTTCTAAGAGCCTTTTGAGCTAGTCCATTTGGTTAGAAGCTATCACACCTTGTTTTCCTTATTTGTTTCACATCACACTTAAAAGCATTTGATAGTTGTGCTTCTGTACAGTTCTATGAAAAAACATGCATATGCAAGCTTGGCGCAAAGTGTAAGTTCAATCATCCAAAGGATATTGAAATACCTTCGAGTCAAAATGAATATGAAAATGCGTAGACTATTAAAGGAGCAAGGAATATTGGTCCAGCAGATGGTTCAGTTCCGACGAAGATGTTAACACCAGTTGGCGTTGCACAAGAGTTTAACTTATGGGATTACCTATAAGACCAGTATCTGTTTTCGTTCATAAACTATGTGAATTAGATTATTGTAAATTATGCAATGCAAGATAACAATATTGAACATGCTCTATGCTTTCTGGAGATTCTACACATCTGTCTATTATATGGATTGGGCACAAAATGTTACTCTGTTATCAAATTATGTTACGTGATTATATTCTAAAACTTATCAAAATACCGGTGTACCTTGATCTCACATATTTTCTGCTAACTTGACCTAGGTGAAATACCTTTTGGCTTGTATAGTTGTATTGTTCAATTACTTCAATATATTGTTTAATGTCTGATATTATTTTTCTCTAATTTTTTTCTGCTTCTCTTATAAAGGTTGTAGTTTTTTTAGTGCATTCTCCATTTTATGTCTATGACTTTTTTGTACGTTTACAGATGGGGCCTCATATCTAGTTTGCTTAAATGAGCTAAGCTCGGTCTTTTTGTCAACTGGACTGGTTTTCTTTTCTTTTTCCGAGAGAAGGTAGTTGATGTTCTAACTGCACGTTTTGTATGTTCTTAGAGCATCTCTAAGAGTTACTCTAAAAATAGACTCTCTATATAATTTTTTGAGATTTATTTTTGAGACGCAAATAACTTTAAATATGTTTCTCTCTAATAGAGTCCCTAAATTAGAGTATGTGAGTATGTTTCCTAAAAATGGGGAATAAAATAATTATTTTAGGGATTCTTTATTTTTAGGAGTCATTTAGAGTATGTATTGGAGGTGATTTTTAATTCTAATTTTAAAAATTTAGAAAAAGAAACTCGAACGTCTTTCGAAAATGCTCTTGGAGGTTGACACGTGAGAATCAGGGTTATTGAAACCGTTGCCGAACTAGCAACAGCCGCAATCTGTTATCACGTAACAATTGTTATTGGTCTGGTTTACTAATTATCATGCTGATTTCAACAAATATTTTAGTCAGATCGAAAACCAAGTAACCTACCAATCCGAACACGTAGCTATATCGCTACCGAACAGCACGAGTAAAAAAGTTGAGTACCCATACATGTGTGTCTAATTTATTATTTAGTACTTTGGCTTTAAAAAACTATAGTCGAGTGGTTTAAGTGAATATCCGTCTAGAAATCTTGTACCTATTATATTTTTATATTTTTATAAATCTTCTACCTATTTGTAATTTACTTAAATTTAAGTATTAAATAGGCTTTGTTTATTATGCTAATCTTATGATTTTATGCATGTAATAGTAGTATTATTTAATGCATTAGGATGAATATATGAAAATTTTAATGCAATATTATAAATTCGATTCTTTAGGTTAAGATTTTTGTACGGAGGGAATATTTTCTAGCGCAGGTAATTAATGAGAGATAGGTGAAGAGGCCTCAAACGTGGTATGCCGCCGATCTGCGAGTGGAGTTCTACTGGGCTTACTTGGGCCCATATTGGTGGGCCCAACCGTGTAATTCATTGGGCCCCGAAGATCTCTATCAAAGAAAAAAGTCAGAGCGGAGGAAACAAGGCACGACGAGTCAAACGCCAGTGCCGCCGGGCGCCGCTCGATGCGTTTCCCCGTCCGCTTCCCGCCGCCGGTCGCTGCGGCCGCGGCCGCGCTAGCCGCCGTTGCGCTCCTCAGGTACTTATATTCCCGATCTTCCATGGCGCACCGGCGCAGGAACGCTGGTGGGACCACCCTTGTGGTCTCCGGCAAGTCCCCGCAGGACCAGCAGCTCCTCGCCTCCGCCGCCGGTTCTCTCGCTCTAGGAGAGGGAGACGCCGTCGAGGAGATCACCGTGTCACTGGACTCCGGCGCGGGCGCGGGCTTCGACGCCTGCGCTTACATGGGCGAACTCCGGGCGGGGCGCTTCGGGAGGTGGCTGCTCTGGTCGCCGAGGCTGGGATCCACGCATGACCTCGTGGCGCAGTGAGTGGAGGATTTGTTTTTTTTTCGAGCGACAGTGATGGGATTCTCTCTTGTGACTGCTCTCTTCCTCGGTATCTGCAGGAACTTCTCCAAGCTTCCGGTGGGCGTCGTCTGTGTCGCCTGCGTGCAGTTCAAAGGGAGAGGTAGGCCGTAGGTCAGATAGGTAGTGTAATTGGTGCTTTCTTGTTGCTGTTACTGTTCTATCTGTGATAAATTTGCAATCTGTGGGATCAATTTCTGACCGTGTAGGTCTATTAACGTTGTTTCCTCTATAATTCTGATGTGTTTGATTAATCTGGGACGAATGATTCGAGAAATATTAAGATTTTTAGTGAATTTGGGCTTGTAGCAACCCATGTCATATATTTGACAGACAGATGTTAAAGATACAACCTGATTAACATACGAAGTTTCAGAAGTGAGACCGTTCTGACTTGTAGTTAGCCAGAACTCTGATCAAATTTGGTTTTTATTGATTCAGCCATCTGTGCCTACGTGGTTGTGAAAATTCCTAAAAGAGCTTGTTAAACATTTCGAGTGTTTCCTCTGTGCTTTTAGATATTGCCAGTTTGCCACGATGCACCATGCATTGAGATCAAACTGTAATCTTTCTAATAAATTTGTAGGTCGTTCAAAGAATGTGTGGGAATCACCACCAGGCTGTCTCATGTTCTCTTTCACATCACAGATGAAGGAAGCACAGAAGCTGCCTCTTATTCAGTATGTTGTCTGCCTTGCCATGGTTGAAGCCATCAAAGAACTCTGCTGTTCTAAGGTAAGGTTTTAGTGCAGTGCCACTAGTTCGGTGTTTGTTATGCATATATGCAACCTGCTGATCACATTATGGATTTTTCTCCTAACCTTGGCATTATGCAATCACTGAGATTAAACTCAGGAACTACCAGAACTTGATGTTAGAATAAAGTGGCCCAATGACCTCTATTTGAAAGGGCTAAAAGTTGGTGGCATACTATGTACTTCATTTTATGACCAAAAAGTTTACAATATTTGCACCGGTGAGTATTTATTTCTAATGTTGATGAAGTGATGATACCAATATGTTTTTTTAGAGAAATCAGTCACTGCTGTTGTGATTGTTTTTGTTTACAGGTATTGGTTTAAATGTTGACAATGAGAAGCCTACGACATGTTTGAATGCTGCACTACAAGAAATGAAGGCTAATTCACCCAAGTTGAAACAAGAAGACATACTAGCATCCTTCTTCAACAAATTTGAAGTTCTTTTTGATATTTTTTCAAATCAAGGTAACTTAGGTGTCATTATTTCCCTCCTTTCCATTGTATATGGTCACATGTCTAATAGCACAATGACTGTAATAAATTTAGTGATTTACTCCATCGTATTGAATGGTCAATCCTTGCTTATTTTTGCATTGTATGCTGGATCTTATAGATATTAGTGGTAAAATTGATACAATGGTACTATGATATTCTCAATTTCCATTCCAGGATTTCAAGCTCTTGAGGAACAATACTATAGTTCATGGCTTCACAGGTGTGGTGTATTATCTCAATATTGTTTCCTCAGATCCCTATTTCTTTATCTTGCCTCGAATATCTGTTAATGTTGTCCAGCCATGGGTCAGTTAAGTTAAGATGGTTCTCAAGTCTGACCTGTCAGTGTCTAGCCTTTGTGAGTTGTGAGTTAGAAGAGGGTAGATTCAGTGGCTTTGCTGGGTTAGGTTAAACAGTTTAGGTATTCCGCGTAATTTGTCTTAAGTAATTTTGCAATGGGTAAGTTTATATATTTACACTTTTATAGCAAAGCCCATAACCACATCCTCCACAAAGCCTTTTCCTCTCTGTTCCATATCGATGAATGCCAGGAAAATCTCAATGCCTAAAACGGCATTGACATCTGAGCTTGTCATGAAGCTGTTTCATGGATGTGGTGTCTCAGTTTCATGGTAAACAGACATTCATTTGGTCAAATTAGCTCACCAAACATGAAGGCGCATGGTAGTTGTAGAAAGCACTGTTGTTAGTGAAATCATCATAGGTGTTTTGTTTCTGCCATCAAGGCATCCTGCCACACTAGAAGCTGCTGCTGTGCGGAAGCAGCAAGAAGATCGGTTGGCTTGCATCGTGAACTGGCCCTCTAACTTTAATCATTTGCCATAGGAAACTTCCCTTTGAGAATATTCAATGAAATAGTTGGAACTAAATATATTGAATCTTTTGAGAATCACTTTGCTTTTTGTGTATTTTGGTATATGCCATTTCATATGAATAAGTAAAGTGACCTTCACTGATATGCAGTGGCCAGAAAGTTGTCGTGCAAGATGGGCATGAAACTCGAGGTGTGGACAGTGTGGTCACTATCCAGGTTAGCATGGAATTTAGGCATGATAATCAGATATATATTTCCCCTTGTCTGACCATTCCATTCTTTCAGGGCTTGACACCAACTGGGTACTTATATGCTATTGGCGAGGACGGCAAAAGCTATGAGTTGCACCCTGATGGCAACAGGTGCAGCCTTGTGATCCATCACTAAGATCTTTCTCATGTCTTAATGCTCACTGTACATGTTATATTATATATAAACCTCTTTCCTTATGTGTGATGTCAAGAATGTCACATATCATATTTGGTCAAGAATGACATCTAACACACACTGCAGCTTTGATTTCTTCACAGGATTAGTGAGAAGGAAGATGGATACGTAGTACTAGATGAATACAGCAACATGTAGAAGAGCAGTACACCATAGTGTACAATAGGATATAAGGTCGTTTGAGTTCCCAGAATGAAATATGGATGGTATGAAACCATTCTTCAACTCAAGAGTCAACTGCATCCATATCCTTGTAAAAACGAGGGATGTTCTTCAAGGGCATGAAAGTCATCTTCTCATGGCAGGGCTAAGTAACTTCTGAGATTGTGTAGTATGTAATTAATTTTGAGAAACTGCTACTACTTGTGGGTTGTCACTGCAAATAACATGGCGCCATCCAGAAGATCAATCAAGACCAAAGAGATGGGAATGGGTTGAACTTTAAGTACTGTAGAATCTCAAGGACCAAATGGAGCCATGCTAGAGTGACATGTTTCTGCTACCCTTTGTAACTCTTGAAAGAAAAATGTAACAAAGCGTTGCTGTAAAATGATATATCCGACTGAGCTTGTGAGCTTGTGAGCTTGTAACCTTCAGAAGTACTCATTTCAGGTTTGCATTCTTCCTGAATGATAAGAAGGAAAAAATATCTTATGCATTGTCGTAACTAGTTTTCTTCAACTAAATAGTAAGTCGGATGCCAGATGTGGTATTAAAGATAAATACATACTTATACAGTTGTAAATATCTAGATTTTAGCAGATCGGCGATACCATTATCTCCTGCACTATATAAAGGGGGTGATGACCTGTGCCAAGATTACATCTTGCTTTCGAAACTTCAATTGCTAAGCTGTTTCATAGATCAATCTATGAACATACAAGATGTAGGGTTAGGGTTATTATGGGAGATTCAAACCTGTATAAATCTTGATTATTTGATTGTTAAGTCAACCATAGAGCTTAAATCGCAATGTTTCCTTATACTTAATCATCATCTTTGATTGTTGAGTCAACCATAAGCTTAAATCGCAATGTTTTTTTTTACTTTAATCATCTTCGTAGGTAACTCTGTTGGTAAAATGCTCAGTAAAACACCGATAATTATTAAAACTTATTTTTATTGTTTGTATATTTTTTATAAAATTGGTCAAAATTAAATAAATTTAACTTATCAAACGGTACTATGTTGGTAAAATGCTCGGTAAAACACCGATAATTATTAAAACTTATTTTTATTGTTTGTATATTTTTTATAAAATTGGTCAAAATTAAATAAATTTAACTTATCAAACAGTACTCTATTGGTAAAATGCTCGGTATAATTATTAAAACTTATTTTTATTGTTTGTATATTTTTTATAAAATTGGTCAAAATTAAATAAATTTAACTTATCAAACAGTACTCTATTGGTAAAATGCTCGGTATAATTATTAAAACTTATTTTTATTGTTTGTATATTTTTTATAAAATTGGTCAAAATTAAATAAATTTAACTTATCAAAAAGTCAAACGAACTCATAATTATTAATATATAACACTATAACTTAACAGCAGTGTGATAACAGATCGTCTGCTTGTCTGCTTGTACCAGCTGAGACGTGTAAGTTTAAATTGGGCATGGTAGTAATGTTGGTTTAGCTTGCAGGATCTAACAACTGCATCTTTCGATGCCACTTGCAAGTAAAGTTTCAATTAATTTTCTGTGCTGATGGCCATCATTTCCTCTATTTCATATAATCCATGTATAGCAGTATCTCCAAAGTGATACCAGTATCAATCCAAATGTAGATGTCATGGACTGAAATCATGACGGAATAAACACCATTAGAAGGATTGCTGAGCTGTGGCTGGTGCTTGTTAGATTTGTATGCTGAAATAATCTAGATTATGACGGTAGCTGTTTATTTAAATCTTCTTTTGAACAACGGTTATTTAAATCTTCAGATATGCATGCAGTCTGCAGAATTCGGGCAAGTGCATTCTGAGAACACTGATGAATTTTATCCTGTCATTGTAAAACACCCGGCTGTTCACGGCACCAAAGTTCAAATTTACCATAAACTTATGGACAACCCTTACAAGCGAAAGTTACTAACCAACCGTTTTTACCTTGATTCTTTCCTCCATCTGGGCTCAGTCGTCACTGTAGTCAAAAGAATAATCAAGATTATATATATTATAATCTCGATTATTTTGGCTCCGTGACTGGTCCAACAGCTAGCTGAGAGGCATATACTTTTGTAATTTGTAAACGAGAGAAATAGCAGGTGTTATTCTTCAGGTCCAGATGAGCAAAACAAAACCCAGACAAATACCAGATTTGCCGGTGTTTGAATAGATCCGAGAAGAGTAAACAGATACAGGTCATGGATCTGTGCAGCTTGATGCGTGTGCATCCAGTTCATGAGCTCGAGCTTTTCATGAGGCAGGCACGTGATGGTCCTCCTGGCCAGGCGGACCAGTGGTTGATTGCTCATGTCGCAACGCCAACCAACAGATCTATCCATTTCGTTTAATCATGGTTAGTTACTTTAGCTTTTCAATTAGGAGCCAACACGAAGCTAGTACCGCGTGAAGTGATGTTCACTGACAAGAACAATTTCATATATATATATATATATGTGTGGCCTGGTCTGATCGCAACAGTTAGCTATAAGGTGTAGCAAAGGATCATCAGCTACCTATTAGCTTGTGCATGATGTTTAGGCCCCTTCTAAGACAGTTTTGACTTGTAATTAAATAGCTTAAGTTTAACGGTCAAAATATGTTGTTGTCCGAAAAAAAGCTTAGAAGCTTGTTACTATTGTTATAAACGGTTTTTCAAATGTAAACACTTATTTTTTTAGATAATAATGGAAATGATTTACATCTCTGGTCTCTACCAACACACGGATAACCAATAAGTAATAGAACTAAAAAGAAAAAAACGAAAAAACGAAATAACATCCAAACTCTAAACAAATGAATGAAAATGGTCCAGTAAAAAATAGAAATTCTACCATAAGAGTCAGAATGTACTACGTCATCTAAAGTGGGATAAGAGATCATTAGCTACCAAATTCAAGTGTGTAATACCATTGTGCATAGTATCATGTTATCCTTGTGAAAGCATCGTGTATACCAGGAATAGAGTAAACTGAAACACATGAAGATAACATGCATATAGTTAGACAACTTTTTTTCATTAAAAGTTATGTCATTACGACAACGCTAAATTGACCAGCATAAAGCACTAGCCCCAACCAAAACTATTTTTTAAATTGATCTAGGTAATCCCCTTAACCAATTACCAAAAATATCTTTTGTAAATATCTTTTGCATTACAAGGAGAAGAGATAAATATCTTTTGCATTACGAGGAGGAGAGATATTAAAGGCAAAAAAACACCGCCAAACAAGACGCGCGACATAACATTTGAAGAAAAGATGATCCATAGTCTTGTGTTTATTAGAAAAACAATATTGTTTATTTCCCTCCAATTTCTTTGTCATTGGAACATATTTTATTTGATACTCAATTAATAATAGTATAATACTATTACTTGAGACATCTTTTCCATTGGATAGCGTGGAGATAAAAAAAACTTAGGAAGCTTCAAAAGTCAAAACTGGAGTTTTTTTCTACCAAATAAGCTTATGACTTGATTAGACAACAGGTTCTAACTTCTTATATATGACTTTAAACCATAAGATTTCCACAAACTATCAATAAGAATTTTTTTAGTTCTGACGTGCTCTTCATAAACAAGTTGTAATCAGTTAATTAATCACTTGGTGTCAGTGAAGACGACTGCATGCAACCACCCTCCTGATGGAGAGGTAAGAACAACTGAACAAGAGATGCAGATGTTGGGAAGAAGCTGCAACCACCCTCGCATGCAAAACTGTGGTCCTGCATGTATGTGTGGCTAGATCTGTAGTTAGCTGTGATCAGTGTTAAATTATTGCTAGCTAAATATCTAATGCCGTGTTAGCATATATGAGCTCTGAGATTTGTTGTAACAGCCAATGGAAGATCGTAAGCATCTCCTGAAAGTCTCCTTTCTCATAAGGTTAATCACATAGATTCAGGCTAGTGTTTCGGTACATTCTACTCATACTGCTGATAGTATTATATCACCGATAGAATTTTTGTAGCGGTAAAATTTGAAAAATAAATTATATTTTAGATATAATCGGTATTAGAAATTCATATGTATCTTTTTCGTCGGCTCTTTGACATCACCATATTAATTACTCATTTTTAATGTTTTTAACATTTATAAAATTATACTCGCATCGCACTAAAGGTAACAGTAGAAATTATTTTTAACTCTTTGATCGGAAACGGAGGAGATAGAGTTGTGATTCATTTTAATACACTGTAAATTTTTTTCATAAGGTTAATCATCGGCACCGACGTTTCAAACATGGCTACTTGAGCAAGGTGGCAGATTTATTCAAATAGTTTAATTAGTTGTTGCAGAGTGGCGATCAACGTTACTCTCACGAAAACTTGATTGTGCGGATATATATATTCACGTTCTGACCGAGTTCTTTCAAACCACAAAATCGTATCAGAACCAAATTCAAACTGAGGTTAGCGCTAATATGTTTCTGAAGCTTAGAAACTAACAAACGAAGTGTTTGTGAAGTAAACTATTTCAAGCCTCCGAAGCGGATAATAGCTTAAAACAGTTCGAAGATGTGTATTGAATAACTTAGTGTTCAATGATCATTACAGGATAAAACGGAGGGTATTTATAGGCCAAAATCTTAAGGAAAAGACTTGGTGCCCTTGATAGGGCTAAAACGGTAAAAGACTAATCTAATGGGAAAGAAGATAAGCCTTCCATCTTAGCTGGCAAGGAAACTCTCCGAAGAATCAACACTCCAAGATATACTCCGAACTAGAATTCACCTCTAGCCTTCGAACTTGTCTCAGAACATAACCGAAGTTAAATGATGGAACCCTTCGATCAAGTCTCCTGCCTTTGCTTTGTTGCAGCAATGATCCCGACGATGAAATATTTTCCCCCAACAGATAGATTAAGAAGAAAATTCAGAAAATGTCAGTTCACCGATTTTCATATATATCACCAAAAACTTACTATTCTCATATATGCCACTTGTTTAGTTTTTTATATTAATATATATTATTGTCGTTAGTTTCAACCATTTCAACACTAATTTTTTCGAAATGTCAAAAGTATCTGCTTATGAAGCTAGCTAGCTTATTTTGATCCTGTCTGGTCTTAGTTTCGTTGAATTGAATGAATGATTAGTAAGTTGTGACGGAGCAAGGGCTAGCTGATCATGAAGCTTAAATTATTCTTGATTTTTAGTGAATTAATGATAGTTTTGGTATTTCGAAAAAAACTAATATTGATTAACGATTGGAATTAATGATAATAATATATATATGAACACAGAAAATTGAAACGGTGATATATATAACATATTCCACAAACTTGTTGAATTGTTATAATATGTATTTCATATTATAATAAATGGATGAAATAAGTTATTTGTTTTTTGTAGTTTATAAAAAAAACTGAATTATTATAATCCTAAACTGAAATAAATAGGACCTAAATCCTTAATAAATTATTACTAGTTTTATCCCAAAATACCCTTCTAATCTCCTCTTCCCTTCCGAACCGAACGAGCCCTCAAATTTCAAATTTCGAGCCCGGTAATCTCACCGACGCGTTCCCGATAAAAACACTCTCCGCCCCGCACCACTCTTCCCATTTCCCACAAATCCTTGGGCGCGCCTCCTCCTACCTCTTCCCTCGCCGGAGCATCCCTACCTGCTGCTGCCGCCGTCGCCGTCGCCGCCGCCGCCGCAGCCAACATGAGGGAGATCCTTCACATCCAGGGCGGGCAATGCGGGAACCAGATCGGGGCCAAGTTCTGGGAGGTCATCTGCGACGAGCACGGCATCGACCACACCGGCAAGTACTCGGGCGACTCCGACCTCCAGCTCGAGCGCATCAATGTCTACTACAACGAGGCCAGCGGTGGCCGCTTCGTGCCCCGCGCGGTGCTTATGGACCTGGAGCCGGGAACCATGGATTCGGTTCGCTCCGGCCCCTACGGCCAGATCTTCCGCCCTGACAACTTCGTCTTCGGCCAGTCCGGCGCCGGCAACAACTGGGCCAAGGGACACTACACCGAGGGTGCCGAGCTCATTGACTCCGTGCTCGATGTCGTCCGTAAGGAGGCCGAGAACTGCGACTGCCTTCAAGGTATAGCTCCTTCTAGATCTGACCATTTCGTTGGAAATGGTGAGGGATTAGTGACTGTTTTGGTGCTTTTAGCGTGTAGATCTTATTTGTCAAGGCTCTATGTTAGAAATGCTGCAATTTTAGGGTTCTTACTTCTTAGCTCGTAGATCTGGCATTCTGGCCATTTTTTCGTGTAGGAGACAGTGAACGTTATCCTGAACCGATAGATCTGGCGCTATGTGGGATTCTGCTTTGCCCTGCCTTCTAATTTAAAGCCATTTAATTTTAACTGCCGTTTGCTACACTTGTTGAGCGACGGGGACTTGATTTATTGGTTACGCTTCACAATTGCAAGCTAGAACAGTAGAATCTATGTGCATAGAAATTTGTTGGTTAATGGGTGTAGCTCAGGTTTTTGTCTTTGAATATACTAGCAAAATCCTCTTGCTTTGCTATGAACAAAAAGATATTATAATGTTGTATAAAATAAATCAAATATATTTTTATATGATATATCCTATTCACTGTTAATTATATATGTCACCCACCTGTTAATTAAATATTATCAAGGAGTAAACTGCAAAAACTACAATGAAAATAAGTGGGTGACAGATTCACCATCAGTTGCAACATGTATTAAGGTTGGTCCTGGTGCATCCCTCTGATATTTGCTACTAGTATGTGTTGTACATTGATGGGTAGCTGTTGGCTCTTATTATCCTACAGAATAAACTGTTTTGTTGCATCCTCACATCTATAGTAATTCATTTGGTGGTGTCTCAAGCAAAGTGTTTGTGGTTCATCTTGATGTGCTGCAATTTGCTATACATGCTAGCCTGGCTATTCTGAAATTTTTAATCAGAGCATGACCACATTTAATGGGATACATGTACATAACCTATCTTCCCCTTATTATGCGTTGACTGGGATTTTGATACAAAGTAATATATCTGTTTTGATTCTGACAGGATTTCAAGTCTGCCATTCCCTGGGAGGAGGAACAGGTTCTGGTATGGGTACTCTGCTCATCTCAAAGATCAGGGAGGAGTACCCAGACAGGATGATGTTGACATTCTCAGTTTTCCCCTCACCAAAGGTGTCTGATACTGTGGTGGAACCCTACAATGCCACACTATCTGTCCATCAGCTTGTTGAGAATGCTGATGAGTGCATGGTTCTTGACAATGAAGCTCTATATGACATATGCTTCCGCACTCTGAAGCTTGCTACACCCACCTGTAAGTGAAAAATACAATAATTAGGCTACGGTGCTCAGTTACTGTACTCTGCTCCCTGTAGTTATCGATTGATCTTTTTGCCACTATACCAATTTACTCTCTTACAAGTCGGTAATGAATTAGATGGTACATGTTTTCCACTGTTGTGTACTTTATGCATCCTGGCACTACTTGATTCAATTAATGAGTATGTCTGGCAATACTGAAGCTAAGATCTATCAATATGTTTGTTTGTGCTACATGGATGCATACCATGTTGATATGAATGTGGTGTCCGTAATGCTGTTTTATCATTTAGACATGCGTGATTCAGATTCTGCTTTGTTTCTTTCCTTTGCAGTTGGTGATCTGAACCATCTTATTTCTGCAACCATGAGTGGTGTTACTTGCTGCCTGCGCTTCCCAGGCCAGCTGAACTCCGACCTCCGCAAGCTCGCAGTCAACTTGATTCCTTTCCCTCGTCTCCACTTCTTCATGGTTGGTTTCGCGCCACTGACTTCAAGGGGATCCCAGCAGTACCGTGCCCTCACAGTCCCCGAGCTGACCCAGCAGATGTGGGACTCCAAGAACATGATGTGCGCTGCCGACCCCCGGCATGGCCGCTACCTCACGGCGTCAGCCATGTTCCGTGGGAAGATGAGCACCAAGGAGGTGGACGAGCAGATGCTGAATGTCCAGAACAAGAACTCGTCCTACTTCGTGGAGTGGATCCCGAACAACGTGAAGTCGAGCGTGTGCGACATCCCTCCCAATGGCCTGAAGATGGCGTCCACGTTCATCGGCAACTCCACCTCCATCCAGGAGATGTTCCGCCGCGTGAGCGAGCAGTTCACGGCCATGTTCAGGCGGAAGGCCTTCTTGCACTGGTACACCGGGGAGGGCATGGACGAGATGGAGTTCACCGAGGCCGAGAGCAACATGAACGACCTGGTGGCCGAGTACCAGCAGTACCAGGACGCCACGGCCGACGAGGAGGAAGAGGGCTACGATGACGAGGAGGAAGAGGAGGTTGCTGCCTAAGCCACCACCTTGCCTTCTTCCTCATCCTAGTAGACATGCCTTGTGTTACTAGTACTATGTTGCAACTGTCGATCTGATGTTAGGTGATTTGAATATGCTTCTAGGTGTTCCCCGGGACTTTTTCTTGTATTAATTAATGGTGTGCTGTCGATGTGAGAATTGTGACACCAGTTTAACTCCGGACTTTACTAGATCCTGGAATTGCTGCTGTTTGCCAGTAATATCGTGCATTGCTTGATGATTTTTCTCTTCCATCTCATGTGCGATTTGGTGTTTCCCAAAGAGTACAGTCGCTTAGCTGGACCAGCTGCTGATTCCTCCCTGTTACAATTGTTGATGTTGTGGTTAATCTCTCCACGTCGCTTGGCCGATCGCCGCGTCGTCTGGTCGAAGCGGCGCACCTGCTCGCCGCCGTCACGGCCGCTGGCCAGGGCGACACGTCCGCTAGCCGCATCCCTTCTCTATATAAACATGTATTCAATAAAGAGTCGGCAATTACTTGTGTTAATCTCATTCTCTTGCGTTCTTCCATTCAAACAATTAAGCCTATCATCGTTCGTGTTTAACATCTCTCGATTTCTTAGCAGGCACAACATGGGTGTCAGGTCTTGTCTCTCACGAACAAGCATTGCAGCATGAGAGATGGAGAGACCGAGAGAGTACAACACAACCTATTAAGAAAAAAACACTATGTTTGGTTCAAACTTAAAGTTTTGATAAATTTTATAGGAAAGCATATCAATGAAAACATTAGATTGGTTTCATTTAATGTACTAAAAATATATGTCATCAACAACCGTTAAAACAGTAATTTATATACATATTTTTTAAATATCAATATAATTACATAACATACATTATATGACTTATAGATATTGCGGATAGGCAAGTCTTTTTTTTTTGCATATTTGCATGCTGCCCAGCGAGTTCGCCGGGTAAGAGCAAGCCAGCCTATATTCTAATTTAGACGATCGTCTAAAAAAATTCTCCCTTAATATTTCTAACACACTCCAATATAGATCATCCTTATACCATCTATATTACACTCTCTGTTAGATTATTAGGCAATTTTTTGATTAATTTCTGAATAAGATAATTCATGTTATCCGTAAGAATTAGTATGAACACAATAATCATGGATTCATAAAATAAATTCACAAAACATGATCATAAACCATACATTAAAGTAGCACACGTATTGTATAGGATTCGAGGACGAATCTGTGGTCAGGGCAGAAACACTTCTGTGTGTGTTGGATCGCAACACCGGACGGCGACCGATGATAGACGTAGACGGAAGATGCGCCGTGTTGATGAACTTGAGCAGTCACGTCCAACACTTCCCAAAAACTTTATTCGCCCTCTCCCGGTGCAGGATCACAAGGACGACTGATTATGGAGATTTGTTCTCTCGTTCCCGGTGCACGTCGACAGATAGAATGGAGTAAACTACGGTATCAACTCAGCAGAGAGAAGAGACAAGCAAAACCCTAGCTCGATTTTGTTGTATTTCTCATTATCACGAATCAGCTAGATCTACATGTATTTATATGGGAGTAACTAGATCTCGTGTCACGATCACGATCTCAATCAAGTCAATTTCCATATAACCATATCACGAAAATTTCGCCATGTTCCCAAAGAATCGCAAAAAAGGAAAGATTGCGTCCCCACACGACAGGGAGTCGGATTTTGAGAACACATGGTAGGGCTCAGCAAGCCGACCCCTGACCCCCCGAGTCTCAACTCGGATCAAGCACTCAGTAGTGCTGATCCCGACTACCGAGTCTTTGGCTTGGATTCGATACTCGGTAGTGCCGACTTCTAAGTCCGATATCCAGCCACTCGATATTCCTTTCTTTGCATGAGCCGTTGAGTTTTATTTAGAAATTTCTAAAATATTAATATGGGTATATCCTAAAATTCCAACAATCCCCAACCAGATCTCAAATACCCATTTAGATCTACTGGCGTTTCGGTGAGGACTGTTAAGTTGAACTCCCACCTAGAGCTTCAAGCTACACTCAGTCACAACTTGAACAATGGACTATGCCTTGAATTGTAAGTTTTCCGCAAACAAGTTTCACTCAAAGGCTTAACTAGTACTTGGCTGCCAATAGCCTACCCCTCGGGTGGAACATATGCACCGTACTCCCTAGTCTCATAATGAGCTTACTAGAGATCACTCAAGTCTCGTGGACTGCGATGTTAGATAGTCATGCTCATATAGGTGTATTTTTTCAAGAATGCTCTGCAAGATAGTATCTTCGTTAATTATAGCCAATAGAATACATTAAGGCATAAATCTAACTTGCCTTACAGCTTCTGAGAGTATTGCATCTTAGAGTGAGTTAGGAAATAATAATTACTCTCCTTAGTTAACCATTAGCTTGTTTTTTCAGGTCCTAATACACAGGATCTTCGATCACATAGGTTGGGTTACTACTATGATAACTCATATGGGTATCACACCCATCTCTCTCGATGTATTTTTTCTCACATTATGTGATAGCCCTTTTGTAAAGGGATCTGCCATGTTTTTGTCTATTTGAATATAAGTCACACTTATAACTCCGGAGTTTCTCAACTTTCTGATAGACTTCAATCATCTTTTAACGTGTCTTGATGACTTCGCATTATCCTTAGCACTGCTCACTTTGACTATCATAGTTTGATTGTCACGATTCATAATGATAATTGGCATTATTTTTTCAACCATGAGCAAGTCCATCAATAGCTCACACAACCATTCTGCCTTTGCAGTTTTTGTATCTAAAGCAATAAGTTTTGCTTCCATGGTTGACCGCATCAAAATAGTCTATTTATAAGACCTCCATGATATTACACCACCTCCAAGAGTAAAAACATACCCAGTTATGGCATAAAGCTCATCAACATCATATATCCAGTTAGAATCACTATATCCCTCAAGCATAATGGGGTGCCCAGAATAATAAATCTCATAACTCATAATACCTACCAAATAGTGCATAACCCTTTCAAGTGCATGCCGGTTATCACAACCCAGGTTGGACATGAACCTGCACAATTTGCTCACAACAAATGATATGTCGTGTCTCGTTGCGCTAGATAGGTACATGAGTGAACCAATTATCTGAGAATATCTCAGTTAATCTTTGGAAATTTTCTTATTCTTTCGAATTGTCACACTGGGATCATAAGGTGTTGCAGAAGGTTTGCTATCTTTATAGCCAAAACAACTCGAGACCTTCTCAACATAATGAGATTGCGAAAGTATAATCCCATTCTCCTCCTTATTCCGTTTGATGTTAAGAATAACATCAGATTCTCCCAGATCTTTCATATCAAAATTCTTTGATAGAAAAGACTTGACCTCGTTGATCACATCAATGTTTGTGCCAAAATAAGTATGTTATCGACATACAAACATAATATAATTCCTTCACCTCCACCATGTAGATAATATACACATCTATCTGTCTCATTTATGAAAAAGCCCACAGAAGTTATTGTTGGTGTAAAAGTTACACCAACAGGTTCTTAGTAGTTAAGAACAAACAAACAAGAGGTTTGTGTCTTTAGGACAAACTTGAGCCTCCGTAAGGATAACAACTCAAGAGGTCCGAATGTATGTGTTTGAACCACTGGTTCTGGATCCTCCTTACAAGGTACAAAGGGGGGTATTTATAGGGAGAAAGGCTAGAGGAATAGACCTATTTACCCTTATATTACAAATGACCTTCAGTATTATAAACAAGGTTATACACGGTAAAGTGCTGCAGAGTAGATGGATAAGCAGGGCATCCAATCAGTCACGTCTTCCTACTTCGAAGCCTCCTTTCTCCTTTCGGAGGGTCCTCCGAGACTTCGCGTCGTGGCGCCCTTCGATCGTGCTGACGTATCTTCGAGCATTAGTCGACCATCTTCGGGATCTTCTTAGAGCCTTCGGAGGGTTAACCTTTAAGTCGTGGAAATGAAGTAATTTCCCCCAACAGTAGCCCCTCGAATACGCCTTTCTGTAGATAACCTATTTTTTTAGAAAGAAGGCAGTATACGACAGGAACATTTTTAGTTTCGGAGACTTAAAGGGAATGCGAAGATACTATGATTTAGCCCAGAATATTAAGCCCAATATTTTAAAACGTTCGCCTCCGAATTTTGGCATAGTGAGGAAAACTCCCTGGAGCAGCATGGCTTCGGAGCATGAGTGCTACGAGAGCAGTTACGGAGCGCGAACGTCGTGCGGGCGGTTACGAAGTGTGGACGTCGTGCAGGCGGTTACGAAGTGTGGACGTCGTGGGGTGCCGTCAATATGACCGTTACGGCGCAAGTAGCCGTTACCCTCTGTAAAAAGAAGTAACGGTCGATTTCTTCAGCGGTTGCACGCCGTTTCACTTTCCAACCCCACCTTGTCAGCGACGGAAGCCGAACCTGCAGAGTGAAACTTCTCGAAGAGCAATATAGGTTGTGTGGTTATAAAAGGGGGAAAAAGGGATTACTGGAAGTTTTTTACCGCATTCACCGTTCTTGCAATTCACCTTTCCCCTCAACCTTCTGCCCCTTCGAGCACTTGAGCGCAATGGCGAGAACCAGCCACACCACTCCTTTGGCGGCCAGCACTATGGCGCAGCGGCAGGCATGGGCGGCATCAGCAGCCACGGCAATGGCGGGGGGCCCGGGCGGCGGTTGGCCCAAGAACCCTCGGGCGCTCCGTCCGCCCTCCAAGAAGAAGATGGCCCAGAGCTTCGTTATTGGTCAGTCAGTGAGCACAGCGGAATCCATCGAGGAGGCGGTAGATGGGAAGTTGGGAGCCGGAATGAGGACTCGTGTCCCCGGGACAGAGTCGACTCCACGGCCTCGGCGAGGAGAAGTGGTAGTCTTCGAGGCATTCTTCGAAGCTGGCCTGGGGCTACCAGCTGTGGATTTCCTAGCAGAGGTACTAGACATGTTCCACATTACTCTGCCTCAGTTGTCCCCCAACGCAATCGTCCGCTTGGCCGTCTTTGAGTGGGCTCTTCGGGCGGAAGGATGTGAAGGGCGCTCCGAAATCTTCGCAGCAACCCACGAAGCTATCTGCCAGCCGAAGCCTCAAGATGGGCCCGGAGACTCGAAGGTGATAGTGGCTTTCGGCAGCGTCAACTTTCAGCTACGGCGGGAGCACGCTCTTCATTTCCCTGCGAAGGCCATAAACGATCGATGGTATACAAATTGGATACTTCGGTGGTTTTACGCCGAAGTAGGAGAAGACTCCCCCCTTTCGGGCCCTCTTCAAGAAATTTGGTTCCGGAAAGAAGCGGACATCTCCCCGAACCCTAGCTTGCTCACGACGAGGCTAGGGCTGCTGGCTTCTGTGGCTCGTCGGATGAGCATGCGAGACCTGGCCGAAGAGTTCGTAGGCCTTCGGATCTCACCCCTCGGGGCCAGTTGGCCAATTTCCATCCCGCGAGCTTCGGAGGGGGACCTCCGGAACATAGGTACGTCCTTCTCCTGCGGCGTCATTTTATATGAACACATTAATTATACTTATGCTTCTTATACCTTTTCCTTTTCAGCGGCGCCTCTGGCCTTATCTCCGGACGACATAGTCCGGGCTACCGAGCGAATTCTCGGAGCCCCTTCGGTAGTCGAGAGGCAGAAGAGGCTGGAACTGGTAGGGAGTTGGGAGCGCTCGAACAGGGTGTGGAGAGCCCTCGGCATGGAGCCTCCGCCGCTTCCCGACTTCGCCCCGGCCGGAGCGGCGGCTCGCAAGAGGAAAGCAGCGGCCGAGCCCTCTAAAAAGGCTGGCAAGCAACCCGCTCAGAAGAAGGCGGTGAAGCAGCCTTCTCACTTGACGCCTGCCTCGTCTTCTTCGTCGCCGGACGAGCGGAGCCCCACTCCCGAAGAGACAGAAGACTCCGGAGGCGCCACAGCGAAGGCCTTCGAAGATTACCTTCTGATCGACGAAGACATGGGGGAGGTTCCCACAACCCTCCCCGACAGGGAGGATGTTGACGTCACCCTTCTGACTCCTGCGCCTGTCAACGTGCAAGTAGAGTCAAACTCTCCCTCCGGCTTGCCTGCCCCCGAAGGGGTTTCTGCGGAGGTTGTGGCCCCGTCGGACGAGACCGAGGTCAGGACTTCGGGGGATGACTTCGACAACATCCTCCGGATGTACGAAGTCCTGGAGGATCCGGCGATCCTTCCTCAAATGGCTCTTGGAGGTATTTTCCCAGAACTCCTTTCTTTTTTCATCGGCATTCGCTTGCTATCTGCAGAATATGTTAATTAACCTTGATAATTGAAACAGGTACCTCTTCGGGTATCGAGGCCTTGGTGGTGCCCGACGTCCCTACTTCCTCGGAGACAGTCACCCGGGTGGACCCTCCGGCCCCTCTGGGGGCTCCGAGCCCGGTGACAGAGAACGTATCCTTCGGAGCGGACGATGTGCTCCCTGGGACGGAATTGGCTCCGGCCGTGGCGACCTCGACTACTGACGGCGCCTCCGACAACGTGGCTCCAGCCGGAGGTGCGGCGGCCGAAGGTCAAGATGTTCTTGCCTCTCCCCCTTTCGTGCCGGGGAGGGGTAAGAGTATCTCCAGCTTGGGCCTTCGGGTTGATCAAGCAGCGCCCTCCGTCGGCAACTCAGAGGACGAGGCCGCCGAGGACGACACCCGGGCCTTGTCTTGGCTCCCTCTTCTGGCTCCTTTCTTGGAGCATCGGAGCGGCCTTCGAAGGCTACTGGAGCCCCTGGCTGAGAAAAGCCAGGATATTGCCAATTCGGAGTTGATCTCCGCTTTGAGCGAAGTTAGGGCTTCGAGCCTCAACACGGCCCTCGAAAGGGCTGCCCTACAGGTATGAAAAAGACACCGCGGTTGTTGTATTTTAACGATCGAAGCTTCTTTAGTACTTACTTTGTTTTCCTTGCAGCAATTCGCCCTTGCTAGAGCGGCAGCGACTTCTAGTGAGGTCGAAATTAACCGACTCAACCGGAAGGTTACAGCTCTTCAAACAGCCCTCGACGAGTCTACCGGGAGGTCTCTTCGGCTGAATGAGGAACTTTTGGAGGAGCGGAAGGCCAAAGCCGCGTCTGACGAAGCCTCTGAAGCTCTTCGCTCTCATGCTGAAGAAGTCGAAGCTGAACAAGTGGTTCTCCGTGCGGAGGTCGAGAGGCTTCGCCAAGAAGCGGCTGCTTCGAACGGCCGTATGGTTGAACTTCAAGGGGCTCTTAGCCAGGTAATGGCTCAGAAGAGTTCCTTGATGCTCCGGGTGGCCGCGTTGGACGCAACGGTTGCAAGCCTGGAAGCAGCAGATAAAAAGAATTCTAGTACTGCTGATCGTACCTTGGAAGCTCTTCAGGGTACGTTAGAGTACTTTGGCACCATGTGCCCCTCGACTTCTGCTGCAACCTTCGAGCCGCTCGACCGGAAGCTGACGAGGATCCAGGTAGCTTCGTCGTTGATGAAGAATTCCGGGGTACGGTACGGAGAGATCTCCGGACAGTGCGCCGGCATCGGGGTTCTTCGCCACCTCGAAACTCTTCGGGTTCCCCTTGCTCCGGTTGGTGGTTCGTCTCCTGGAGGCTTCGCGGATGATGACCTGCTGTGGCCGTCTCCGGAGGTGGCTTCGGCGTGGGAAGCTTTCCGATCAGTATGGAAGGCGGACCACAAGGTTGCTGCTAAGGCTTGGATCGACGAGGCCCGCCGGCAGAAGCAGGCTCAGGCGAAGCCACCACTCCCGACTTCGCCAGCGCCTTCGGTCCCAGCTCCGCCAACCGACCCGCAGGTCTAGCTGCTTAGGGCTGTTGTGTACCTGTGGTCTTGTAAACTTTGTTTAATTAATGAGAAAGTTATAAACAGTACTTGTCTTGGGTGTTCTTCTCTTTTTTAGGTTCTGTCATGCCCTTCGAGCCCTGACTTCGTACTTTTGGAAACTACTGCCGAGCTTCGAACGGAGTGGGCAGTTCTTGAGAGTTTGAGGCCTTATCGCCGCTCTCGCTTTTCTGTTCCTCGCGGAGACGGGGGGGAAGTTACCCTTGAAGTACGAAGGGATGTTTTGTCTTACATTAAAGAGGAAGAACAGGAAGGGGGGTCTTCGTCCTCCGAGCCTGTTGACTGGTCCGATTCGGAGTACCAAGCTGGAAATCTTGCCGAGGTTGGCTCCGAAAGGCTCTTGACGTGGGCCGAACTTCAAGAGGAGCAGAAGAAGCTGCGAGCCTCGAAGAAAAAGAGAAGTTCACGGCCTAAAAAGACTTCAAGCTCCGAAGGGCAAAGTAGCCGCAGGGGTCGAAAGGGCCTCCGTTTTTATTTGGGTCTAGATAGCAATTTTTCCTGATGTATGAATATAATATTTTAATGTGGAATGCTTCGACAGCATGCTGTGTGACTCCTATCCTCCTACCCCTCTTGTGGGTGGCGGAGCTTTTATTTTATATAATGGTTCGGTAGGCACAATGATTGCTTGAGCACCTGTATGCTTCGAATTTTGCACATGTCACCCTCGATAAGTTAGACAAAAAATTTAAAGTCCTTAGACTCTTCTACGGATCCTAACAAGCCGGAGCCTGGAATCCGTAGGTTGGCCACCTACGGCTCTTTTACAGATACTTCGCACCCGGAGGCTTGAAATTCTGTTTTGTTTAAAGTCCTTAGACTCTTCTACGGATCCTAACAAGCCGGAGCCTGGAATCCGTAGGTTGGCCACCTACGGCTCTTTTACAGATACTTCGCACCCGGAGGCTTGAAATTCTGTTTTGTTTAAAGTCCTTAGACTCTTCTACGGATCCTAACAAGCCGGAGCCTGGAATCCGTAGGTTGGCCACCTACGGCTCTTTTACAGATACTTCGCACCCGGAGGCTTGAAATTCTGTTTTGTTTAAAGTCCTTAGACTCTTCTACGGATCCTAACAAGCCGGAGCCTGGAATCCGTAGGTTGGCCACCTACGGCTCTTTTACAGATACTTCGCACCCGGAGGCTTGAAATTCTGTTTTGTTTAAAGTCCTTAGACTCTTCTACGGATCCTAACAAGCCGGAGCCTGGAATCCGTAGGTTGGCCACCTACGGCTCTTTTACAGATACTTCGCACCCGGAGGCTTGAAATTCTGTTTTGTTTAAAGTCCTTAGACTCTTCTACGGATCCTAACAAGCCGGAGCCTGGAATCCGTAGGTTGGCCACCTACGGCTCTTTTACAGATACTTCGCACCCGGAGGCTTGAAATTCTGTTTTGTTTAAAGTCCTTAGACTCTTCTACGGATCCTAACAAGCCGGAGCCTGGAATCCGTAGGTTGGCGGAGCCACTGAACCAATGGTTCGTAGCAAGCCCCTTGGGTTTTTCCGAGAAATGCTTGGCTCTTGCTAGCATCACCGACCTCCGAATGCGTCCATCCGGAGGGTTTGATGTTCGAAAGGCAAAACAAATCTCAACCCCTTAGCTTTATTTATAAAAGGAGTGTTACAAGTGATTACAAGGAAGCCTTAAGCATAATATCTCTTAAGGTGCTCCGCATGCCACGCGTGTTTCAACTCTTCTCCTTCTAAATTAGCTAATTTAAACGAGCCGGGGCGACCTGAGCGTAAGATAACATATGGTCCTTCCCATTTGTTTCCTAGCTTCCCCGGAGCTATTACATTTCGTAATACTAGATGACCTGGTTTTAACTCAGTTAATTTGACTTTTGGGTCATACCATGTCTTTGTGTGCTCTTGGTACTTCGTCAGGTTGGCGACAGCTCGAAGCCTTGTTTCTTCCGACAAGTCTATTGAAGCACCTCGATCACCTTCGTCTTCGTGTTGAATTACGCGGAGTGACTCCCCTTTGAGCTCCGTAGGGGTCATGGCTTCGTCTCCGAAGAGCAACCTGAATGGCGTGAAACCGGTTGATCTAGTTTGCGTGGTTCGGATAGACCATAGAATTTTGGGTAGCTCTTCGACCCATAGGCCCTTGGCCAATCCGACGATTCGGCGATTTAACCCGGAGAAGATATTCCCGTTGGCTCGCTCGACGGCTCCGTTGGACTGCGGATGTCGCACTGCTGCGAAGCATAGTTTAATGCCCAGTTGTTCACAGAATGTTTGGAAGGTATCAGCTTCGAACTGGGTCCCATTATCCACCGTTAATTCTCTGGGGACTCCGAACCTGCATATAATATTCTGCCAGAAGAACCTTTGCACATTCTTTGATGTGATGGTTGTTAACGGCTCTGCTTCCACCCATTTTGAGAAGTATTCTATGGCTACGACCGCAAATTTCAATCCGCCTTTTGCTGGTGGGAAAGGGCCTATGAGGTCCATGCCCCACTTGATGGTACCCGTCTCCGCGATAATAGAAGCCATGACACGAAGTATGCATCGAGGAAGCTTAATAGTTCGGAGCCGGCTGTGGAATCTATTAATTGATCTATTCGGGGCATTGGGTAGGGGTCTCGCGGGCATGCTTTATTTAGTGATGTGAAGTCAATACACATGCGCCATTTGCTGGAATCCTTCTTCCTTACAAAGACAGGGTTGGCCAACCACTCGGTATGGGCCACTTCCCTGATAATGCCAGCTTTTAACAATTTTTCCACTTCGGCCTTGGCTAAATTTGCTCTTTCTGTTGATAGCTTCCGGAGCCCCTGGCGCACTGGCTTGGCCTTCGGGTTGACGAGCAGACTGTGCTCGATGATGCTTCGGTCGACCCCCGTGATATCTTCGTCGGTCCAAGCAAACATGTCTAAATTCTTCTTGACGACTTCTTCTAATGAGGCTGTTATCTCCGGAGATAGCCCCTTGCCGAATTTTATTGGGTATTCTTTGTCGTCTTTTGAAATTATTCTTGTCTCGACATCACCCTCCGGGCTTGGTTTGAGCAAGGATCCCTTCGGGGGGCTCAAGGCTTCTGGTACTTCTTCGGCGCTCTCCGCCACATTGTGCACTTGTCGAGGGTCCAATGGCTGCCCGTGGCCATATTCTGTCCTTCTGGCTATAGCTTGGTCTCTTGAAATAGTGAGCACTCCACCTTGCGTGGGCATTTTGAGACAAAGGTAGTTGTGATGAGCTATGGCCCCGAATTGGTTTAACATCCCTCGTCCGAAGATAGCATTGTAGGCGTAGGGGGCATCCACCACGTCGAAAATCACCTCCTCTACTCGGGCCAGCGGCCCCTCTCCGAAGGCAACCTCGAGGCCTATTTGGCCGAGGGCATCGAGAGGCGGTCCTGAGAACCCTTGAAGTGGCCGGGCTGCAGGGAGTAGATGCTTCCGGGGTATGCACATCTGGTCGAAGGCTTGAACGAAGAGTATATCTGCGGAGCTCCCACCGTCCACCAGGATCCTCCGAACATCAGCCCCTGCTATATCAGCAGAGATGACTAATGGGTCAGCATGGGGAAACTTCACCCCTGCTGCATCGCTGGTTGTGAATGAGATGGGTACACGGGACCATTCTGGCATCCCTTCAGCGGAACTTGAAGTCCCAATGTGCCCAACTTCTCGGACGTACTCACGGCGCTGTCTCTTGGACATGCTGCTGAGGGTCCCCCCTCCGGAGATGGGTAGGACCACTCTTTTGCCGCGGTCTTGCAGATCTTCGTGCCTTGGTGGTGGCATAATACTGGCCACCGGTAGCCGTATAGGGGCTTCGAGGGCACCGGCTCGGGCCACAGTTTGGACAGGCTCCGATCGTGCCGCAGGTGGAACCCGGTCCGAAGTACCCCTCCTGGTATTTCGGTCAATGTATTCACCCCGAAGGGTTAATATCGTCTTGCAGTCCTTCGTGTCATGGCTTCTATTATCGCCATGCACGCAGCAAAAATAACTCTGGCGCCTTCCAGGCACCCTTTCTTGAGGTACTGACGGCCCAGCCTTAAAATTTTTTACCTGCTGGAAACTGGCCGGTGCCTTCGAAGCTGAAGGTGCAATATTTAGCACTTCCGAACGGAAATGCTTTTTTCCTCGCCTATACTCGCTAGGGCGGCTGTCTTGTGGAGGTTGTGGCGGAACGGTAGCCTCTGGCTCTCTTTTGACTTCCCGGAGGGTGGGTAGTGCTGCCTCAGCTCGCCGAAGGCATCCTTCTTCTGCCTTGGCATATTGTTCGAAGTATGCCATGAGCTGTGCTACGGATGTTACCGGCTTCCGATGGAGTTTGCTGAGGAGGTCGGGGTTCAGCACCCCTTCTCGGGCAGCATCAACTACCAAAGAGGTAGTAAGGCCCTTGATCTGTGACTTGGTGTGGGCGAAACGTGTAAAGTATTCTCGGAGGGTTTCTCCTTCCCGCTGCTTTACTTGGAACAAACTTCCCGTGGACATCGGGGCCACGAAAGTGCCTTGGAAGTTGCTCACGAACTTCTTTTTGAGTAGTTCCCATGACTTGATCGATCCTGGTTTTAGGGACCAGAACCACCGGAGAGCCACACCTTCGAGAGCAAGTGGGAAGCATTTTGCCATGGTGCTTCGTACCCCTCCGCTTGCTTCTATAGCTAGGGCGTACGAGCGGGCGAACTCCCCGGGGTCCGACCCCCCGGAGTACTTGTGCAGCTTCGAGGCCTTGAACTTGGGGTCGAAAGGCACTCTCTGTAGATCAGGGTGCAGTGGAGATTCATTGTCGAAGGATGCATTCTCGGCCTCTTCCTGGACTTGTATAACTTCTGGGGGGTTGTGGCCTCCATCGTCTGGAGGCCCTCTTGGAGTTTCAGTGGAGGCTTGAGTGCGGAGTCTGTCGGCGGCTTCCTGCCTCCATCTGGATACCTCCTCCTGAAGCCTGGCTAGCTGCGTAGCCTCGGTCTCGGGAGGGCCTTCGTCTTCGTCGGAGGGGACTTCAGGGTCTCGGCTTGCCGCGTAGTCGGTTTGAAGCATTGTAGGGGGGGGTAGAGGGCCCCGGGGCGCTCGACGCCCATCGGTTCCGGCAGGAACCGTTGGATTAGCTGAGGGTCCGGCTCCGTTGGTCCGAGGGGACCTTCGAAGGGGACCTGTAGCCTGACCACGCTTCGGAGGCATGGTTAGTCGATGAGGTGTCTTGGAAATGGAAGGCTTCGAACGACTCGGGGGGGTCGAGGGAAGGCCTTCGGGCTGCACTAAGAAGCCCTTAACTGAAGGGTGCGCGGAATCTCAGGATTCCGAGGCTCCCCCCGTAAGTTTTCTTCAGAGTGCAGTTAGCAGTAGAGAACAAGCTTTTAGAACTTGGATCCCCACGGACGGCGCCAACTGTTGGTGTAAAAGTTACACCAACAGGTTCTTAGTAGTTAAGAACAAACAAACAAGAGGTTTGTGTCTTTAGGACAAACTTGAGCCTCCGTAAGGATAACAACTCAAGAGGTCCGAATGTATGTGTTTGAACCACTGGTTCTGGATCCTCCTTACAAGGTACAAAGGGGGGTATTTATAGGGAGAAAGGCTAGAGGAATAGACCTATTTACCCTTATATTACAAATGACCTTCAGTATTATAAACAAGGTTATACACGGTAAAGTGCTGCAGAGTAGATGGATAAGCAGGGCATCCAATCAGTCACGTCTTCCTACTTCGAAGCCTCCTTTCTCCTTTCGGAGGGTCCTCCGAGACTTCGCGTCGTGGCGCCCTTCGATCGTGCTGACGTATCTTCGAGCATTAGTCGACCATCTTCGGGATCTTCTTAGAGCCTTCGGAGGGTTAACCTTTAAGTCGTGGAAATGAAGTAATTTCCCCCAACAGTTATAGTTATGTCGAACTTCTCATACCATTGCATAGGTACTTGTTTCAGGCCATACAAAAACTAATAATTTACACACCTCACTCTCTTGACCCTTCACCACAGACCCATTAGGATGATCCATGTAGATCTTCTCATCCAACTCTCCATTTAGGAAAATTATCTTTACATCTATTTGATGAATGATAAGATTATATGAGGCTGCTAGGGAAAGCAATGCTATGATGGTGGTCAGTCCAGCGACAAGTGAATAAGTATCAAAAAAAATTCTCCTTCTTTTATGTATAGCCTTAGGCCACAAGTCGAGTCTTATACTTCTCAACAGTACCATCAGGCCTAAGCTTCTTCTTGAACACCCACTTACAACCTACATTTTTGCAATCACATGGTCATTTAGTCAGTTCCCACATACCATTAGATAGAATTGAGTCCATCTCATTATAGACAACTTCTTTCCAATCATCTGCATCACGAGATGCATATGCCTCGGTAATTGTAGTAGGAATGTCATCCACAAGGTGCATAGTGAAATTATCACCAAAGGATTTTGCAACCATTTGTCTCTTACTCCTTCTAGGAGCTTCACTGTCATCCTCTCAAGGATTTTCTCAAACTGATTATGTTGTTCAAAAGACTTGAAATTAATCGATGTAACAAGTTCAAGAATTATCTCAATAGAATATCTACCAATGTTATGCATATCTTTCAATGGAAATACATTCTCAAAAATGTTACATCACGTGATTATAAGATAGTATCAACATGCATATCAGACATCTTAGATTTTACTACAAAAAAATCTATATACCATACTCCTCTGAGCATATTCTAGAAAGATGCAGTCCACTGCCTTAAGTCCCAATTTGCATTTCTTCATGATTAGAACATTGACTTTCACCAAACATCGCCAAGTACACAAGTAAGGCAGTGATAGTTCTCTCCCAATCCATATATCATATGGAGTTTGATCTTTATTCTGTTAGAAACTTTATTCAGGATGTAACATGCAGTTAGTAGAGCCTCCCCCACACCATGCCTTTGATAAACCATAGTAGTTAACATGGCGTTAAACAAGTCAGTTAGTGTGTGAATTTTCCTCTTGGCAATCCCATTCAACTCGAGTGAATAGGGAAGCGTCTTCTCATGAATAATACCGTGTTCCTCACAGAATTCATCAAATATTTTAGGAAAATATTCACCACCCTGATTAGACCTTAGACGTTTGATCTTTTTCTCTAGTTGATTTTTAACTTTAGCTTTATAGATTTTAAAGTAGTCCAATGCCTAATCCTTAGTTCGCAACAGATATACATAAGAAAATCTAGATGCATCATCAATAAATGTTAGGAAATGTCTATTTTCACCCTTTGTCAACACATCATTCATCTCGCGCAAATAAGAATTTATGAGTTCTAGAGGTGTCGATTTTCTCTCCTTAGCCGTCTTGTGAGGCTTCCATGGTTGCTTTGATTGCACACAACTATGCCACTTAGAACCTTTGACAATGGTGAAATTAGAAATTAAATACATGCTGGACAAACGAGACATTAAGCTAAAATTGACATGACATAAACGTGAATGCCAAATTCTCGCATCATCATTAATGCCACCACAAATGTGGTTTACTGACTTATTGCTAAAATCATAAAGAGAAAAGCGGAACAGACCTCCTCAATCATAGCCTTTACCAATGAATTATCCATGTTGCGACAAGACTAATTTATTGTACTCTAAAACTACCTTAAACCCGTCCTTACATAGAATAAAACCGCTCACAAGATTCTTGTTGATAGTGGGGACATGCTGCATGTTCCTCAGTTGCTCAATCTTTCCCGAAGTAAACTTTAGATCTATCGTACCAACACCATAAACATAAGCATGTGACCCATTCCCCATTAGGACAGAAGAATACTAGATGACCTGATAAGAAGAAAACATAGAGACGTCACCACACACGTGAACATTGACACCCATATCAAACCACCAACTGGTAGTCTAAAATACTGAAAGTATAGTAAATGGATTACCGTACCTTTCCTCATTATTGCCAATGGTCACCAAGTTGACACTCTTAGGATTTTGCCCTTTGCGTTCTACATGATCTAGACAATCTTTGGATAAATGTCCCAGTTCATCGCAAGTGAAGCAACTCAACTCAACTATGTTTTTTCTTCTTTTTAAAGGTAGTGGTTCTCATAACCTTGTTAGGCTTATGTTTCCCTTTGCTCTTACTATGTGGAGATTTCTGCACCAAGTTGGTGATGTACTAACCCTTGCCTCCTTTCTCAGCAGCGTCTTTTTCCCGATCTTTCTCTTCAACATCAAGAGACACTATCAGGTTTTCAACTGATATCTCCTATCTCTGATGTTTTAGAGTAGTGGAAAAGTTCCTCCATAAAGAAGGCAACTTTGCAATAATGCACCCAACCACAAACTTGTCGGGTAGAGGACACTTAACGAGGTCAAGTTCCTTGACAATGCACATAACCTCATGAGCTTGTTCTACCACAGAATGTGAAATCATATAGTCATGAAAGTTGTCCATGAGCTATAGTTAACTGTCTGCATCTGATGCACTATATTTTACAATCAGAATATCCCACAACTTTTTTGCATCTATCACAGTGATGTAAACATCACACAGATAGTCAGAGAGCAAACTCAATGCATCCCACGAAGAGATTATTGGCGTCCGCAAACTTCTTCTACTCATCAGAAGAGAGTTCACCTTCAAGTTTACCAAGTGTTGCTTCCCATACATTCATAGAAGTAAGCAAAAGACGAACCTTTGCTTGCCATCTCTTAAAATGCACACTAGAGAATTTCTCTGGCCTCAGTGCATCCACAAATCCAACCATTGAATTAATCATAGATTGCCTATGATAAGATTTTTGGATTGTTTGATTATTATGCAATTTTCCGATTAATTTCCAAATAAGATAATTCATATTATCCGCAAGAATAAGTATGAACACAATAATCATGGATTCGAAAAACATGATCATAAACCGTACAATAAAATAGCACACACTATACAATAGTCGAGGACGAATCCACGGTCAGGGAAGAAACACTTTTGTGTGGGTCAGATCACAACACCCGATGACGACCGATGATAGACGTAGATGGAAAACACGTCATGTTTACGAACTTGAGCAGTCAGGTGAAGCGCTTCCCAAAAACCTTATTCGCTCTCTCCCGGTGCAGGAGCCCCTGCGCCCCTCTCACTCTGCCCCTACGTCCAAGCAAGCTACCTGAGATTACGAGAGGAGAGACACACATTAAGATTGGTGTTTCTCTCTCTAGTTTAAATATTCCTCTAATTTTGTCTGTTCAAATAGATTATCCACTGGAAGGTGAATTTGAGGGAGGAAACACCGAATAAGGATGGAGGGTGGGATGCATGCTCTTATCAGGATGTTGGAGTCATGGCGTCGTGTGACATCCATGGCTTCCTATTGTGTAGCATCGACAATGACATCCTCCCTGACGACAATGAGGTCCGTCAGTGGAGGTCCACCACTGACACCACAAACCCACCGTCCCTAGTGACATCGAGCTCAGTGACATCGTCTCCTGTCATTTCTGACGTTCCTAGTGTTGTACACGAGTGCACACATATATGTATATGTATACATATGTGTATATATATAAATTGATTTGTATATGTTTATATGTGATATAATTAAGTAACAAATTTAAAATAAATTATATGCGTTCAACAATCAATATATTATATAGTCACAAACTATTAAACTAGAAAAAACAAAAGCGTTTCTGTTTTTAACGTGGTATTGATGGTCATAATCAACGCACAAGACAATTTATTAGTCTCTCTAAGTCTAATTCAATTCAAGAAAGCTGAGCTAGTAGAATGAGAATGTGAATCATGCCACTTATAGGAAGCACGTTTCTTCAAGTCATCGACAGTCGGAATGACGTGACCCTTCGGCAACCTGATGAGCTTGTTCTTCAACAAAAAAATCAAATATTTTTTCGCACTTGGTCACGTCAAATGCATACTTTACTTCACTGGCCGACTCTTAGTGGGAGACGGTCGTAACTCCGAGCAAGTGACAAATTTAGACTTGGCAGACCAAGACCACTCAATTCTATACATATCGGCCGAGTCATCTTCTTCCTCAGATTGCTCCTCATCGGAGTGCTCAATGATGTGCACTTTGGCCTTAGGCTTACTGAATGTCTTGGTAAATTTCTTACTTTTGGCTTGGCTTTCCTGAACCAGAGCCTTTTGTAGGACTTGACTAATCTCGAGGAAATCCTAGACATCTAGCTTATCCTTAAGTTAGAAGTGTAATCCATTAAAAGCTAGGTCGTACAAGTCTCTCTCAGAAATGTTAAGTCTAAAACATCGGTTTCTAGTGTCCCTAAAATGCCTAATGTATTCGGAGACACTCTCGCCAGCCTTCTGCCTAATCGATGTCAAGTGTGAGAGCCTAAGTTTGGTTTCCCTAGTATAAAATAATCGTGGAACTTCTGCTCTAACTAGGCCCAAGTCTATACGGAGTTCAGCGGCAATGCTGAAAACCAAGTGAAAGCGGTGTGGGAAAGCGATAGAGAAAATAACCTAGCTTAAGTGCATAAGACCCACTAGCTTCACCACATTGTGCTAGTAATTGGCCTATGTGCTCTAGGGTGGTCTTACTATCTTCACCATCAAATTTAGTGAACTCGAGAACCCTAAATCCATGCGGATATGGGATAGTGTCGAAGTGGTCCGGGTATGGCTTGTGGTAAACCCTAGCTCGGTCCCGAGGTGTGAAACCCGTACATTCCCTAAATAGTGTGTGGATTCACTCTTCTATGTCATCTACGCTTCTTGCCTGCGTGCATCTCTCATGCGAGGGCACAACACGTTGTGGTATATCGGCGTGTCGATCATGTGGCTCCACCTCTCGTGTTGGCTCGTGATAAGGGACGTGCTCGGGCCTATATGGGTGAGTGGGAGCAGGAGGTGCGGGTAGTGTGGGAAAGGGTAGCGTAGGCGCGGGCGGAGGTGGCACGAAATAGGTGGCAAGGGTGGCCTGACCGGCCATAGGGCCAATCTAACCGAAGGTATAATGGTCGATCAGACCGGCCTGATGGCCAGTCTGACCAACTATTGTCGGCAGCTGAGGCTGGCACATGCCAGTTTGACCAGCCCAAGGGCCGGTCTGACCAACAGGGTCGTACACGGTCTTGTCCATAGATGACGAGGCTGGAGATGCAATGGTTTTCCCGATACTCCCAACGGTTCTACTATGTATATGATGAACAGGGGGTACACTAGCAATTGGAGTTGGATAAGTGGCTTCAAAAAAGTAAAATCTCCTAAACATCGCCTCCATCCTAGAATTGACTTCGGGTCCTAGATGATTTGCAAATGTGGCGCTAACTGCTTGATCTACTATGGTGCCTATCTTTTGCTCAATGTCCAGGGAGGACAGTGGAGGGGATGACGGTGTTACCTTGCTTCCGGGGTGGTCAGGGATGTCGATGTCATGCTTGACGAAGCCCATGCGGGTCTTGGTGAAACGCCCAAGCATGAGAGCCTTGTCCTCCTTGGAGAGGTCGTCGAGGGTGGGGAGGATGATGTTGATATCGTCGATCTCCGTGCTCCCCACCACCGATGTAGTCATAGTAGATGTACCCATCACCGATGTAGTAGTACTTGGCATGTTTTCCCCAGTGGAGTCGCCAAAAAGTGTGTTGACCCTAAAATATGACGATCAAGAAGCCAACGCACCAACGTCGACTCAACGATCCAAAAGCTTGTGGATACCTAGGGATGGCCCTAAGCATAACACGATGCCGATGTCGCGTTTCGACGACCCTTGATAGTGGCATGGGAGTGGATTCGCCAGGCAACTAGACCACACAAAGGGCATGATCCAATTGGCTGAATTATGGAAGAGACGATCAAATCGGCCAAAGCGGGGCTGGTTGGACCGAAGTACAAGCGGTAGTCATACCGGCCTAGAGTAGCCAGTTAGACAGAGTAGGGGCCACCGGTCAAACCGATGGGCAAAGGGTGCAATCGGGCCGGCGGCGTGCAGATCGGTTAGTGAGAAACCAAGGATTGGTTTTGGAGTCTGTGATGAGTGATTGACTGTGTTTAACCTCTGGTTCGAAGGGGTACCTCCGAAGGGGTTCGGAGGTTGCTTTGGTTGCTGCAGCTGTTGCAGCGGAGTGTGCCTGTCGGAGGGGTCTGACAATACACGATGACTAGGTTAGTACCGAAGGTCTTGGTACTTTGGGCGGTACACCGGAGTGTGTGCCGGAGGCGACGGACGGTTCGTAGCAAGTGAACCTGGGTCAAGCGGGAGGCTTGATGCTAGTGGAGCGGGGAGCTCCGTCACAGAGGCTGCGAAGGGGTCTAGGTCAGACCTCGGGTCGAGGTGCACCAGGAGAAGGCAGTAAGTGTGGAGCGTGGCTCTGGGCGAAGGTACTCCGAGACAAAGTCCTCGGAGGCGAGGCACTTCGAAAGGTACTCCAGAAGGAGTGACTTCGAAGTATGGTGGATCAAGTCAGCTGAGGCAAAGGTTTCAAAGTGTGCTCCGGAGGGAGACACTCGAAGGTTACCCAACGAAGGTCTCAGAAGTCGAGGTGCATCGAAGGCATGGTCCGGGTGAGGCTCGTCGAGGAGTGTGCTCGGGGAGAGACACTGCGACGAAGGGCTCATGGAATGCTTCATGCGAAGGCCTTGGACGAAGGAGGGACTTCGAAGGGTGGTACTCCGAAGGTGGGGCTTCGGAGTGAAGCAGGCTTCGGAGCGAGGCTAGCTCCGAAGCAAGGATGACTTGTGGTACTTCGGCCATGCGTGGCTTCGGTACACGGACTGACGGAGTTCGAGCTGGGAGTAGCTGCGAAGCCATGGTGGTGCACTCCGAGGGTGTTGGTGCGAAGGCCCAAGGGCTTTGACGGCTTCGGCTCAAAACCGTCACTGTATCGGAGGCTAACTTTGGTGAAGCGAAGGCCGTCAGGCTCAAGGCTTCTCACCGAAGCTACCGCACCCCTCGCGTGCGAAGGGGGCTTCAGAAAAGTCAAAGACTGTAAAGGCTGACAATGTCTGCTCTACAAAAAGCTGACGCTGTCCCCTCTGCAAAGCTGACAGAAAAGCCTCCAGAATAAAGTTGACTACCTTTTGTACCCCTCTGTTCTGTAGAGACAAAACCAATGTAAACCCTAGGGGTAAAGTAGTCAATTCAACTTGGGTGAATAGTGGCTATAAATATGGGGGCTGGGTAGGTAACATTCAACACTTTGAGCATTCACTGTTGAGCTCCTGTACTAGCCACCACACTTTGTATTCATCCTGTGAGTTCATTTATTGTGTTCCTTGTTCAAGCAGCGAAGCCCTGCTTCTGTGTTGAGTTTCTGCTTGAGCTTGTTTGCATACCTCGCTAGTAGTAGTGCACCGAAGCCTGTCTAGGCGAAGTGTGTTTTGTGCGAAGTGTGCTTTTCAGTGCGTTCGCTCTGTGTAACAGGAGGCTAGACCTTGCTGCTTACTAGCGAAGCCCTGGTTAAAGCTCGAGTTTCTGATCGTGTCTAAGCTCCTAGCGGAGTCTGTTAGTGTGTGTTTAGACCTTCGGTGTATGAAGCCCAGCACCAGTTGCTGTCGCTAAGTACTTGGTCGAGGTCCTCAGAGGACAGTCCACTCGTGCGAAGGGTGAAGTGCGAAGCCTGCTCGAAGCACCTTGTGTGCGGAGCCTGCACTGACTTAGCAGAGTAGATTTTTCGGGGTTGCGTGTTGAGCGAAGTCTTCTAGGCTTCGGACTTTTACTCCTTGCGAAGCCTGTGTTTGGAGCTGTCAAATACCTCCGAACCAGAACTTCGAAGGTTGTGTTCGAAGCCTGTTCCGTAGTAGACTGAATTAAAACCGAAGGCTATTTTTAGCCTGAATTTTAAAAGCTCCCATTCACCCCCCTGTGGTCGCCGTTTCTGGTCCAACATTTGGTATCAGAGCAGGTTAAGATCACCAGTTGACCTTAACCGGTTTTGTGATCTCTTGGCGACATGGACAGAGTTAGTAAAATTCCTCTATTCGATGGGACTGATTTTGCATACTGGAAGATGCGCATGGAGGCTTACTTGCTAAGCCAAGGAAATGCAATTTGGGAGATTGTGGACTCACAATACTCCATCCCTGAGACTCGCACCTCTCAAACAGAGAAGGATCAGTATAATGCCAACTCCAAGGCAAGAAATATACTGTTCATTGGTTTGAGCCGGAGTGAGTTTGATAGGGTGCAGCACCTTAGGACTGCTAGGGAAATTTGGACAACACTCACTATTTTTCATGAGGGCTCTACATAGATCAAGGCCAGGCGCCAAAGCACATGCAATCAACAGTATCAGCTGTTTGTGCAGGCACCTGGTGAATCTATAGATGCCATGTTTTCTCGCTTTGATGCGATAGTGAGTAACTTGCGGTCCAACGGGACGCTTGCTTACAATGATCACGATAGGGCTATCAAGCTTCTCTATGCTCTTGATCGTAGCATATGGGAAGTGAAGATATCTAGCATTGAGGAGTCTGCAGGTTATGACACATTGACCTGTGATGAGCTCTTCAGCAAGCTGAAGTCCACAGAGATTGCCAAGGCATCTCTTGCAGTGCACAGGAACTCCTTTCCACAGCCATTGGCATTGGTTTCTAGCACTAGCCGTGGCACCGCTGCAGAACCAAGCACATCTGGTACTTGTGTTCTTCCAGATGGTTTTGCTTTGTCCTCACTGGTCTCCGTCACAAAGGAGTAGGTGGACACTCTGGATGATGATGAGCTTGCTCTCATTGCCAAAAGGTTCACCCGTTTTCATCATGAAAGACGGGATCATAGGAGAAGTGGTTTTAGTGGTTGCTTTGAATGTGGCGACACTTCTCATATCAAGGCCAACTGCCCTAAGCTCAAAAAGAGAGATGAGAGTGAGCGCCCTAAATACCACAAAAAGGAGAGGAAGCCTTTTGTGAAGGGCAAGCGCGGCAAGGTGGCTAAGAGAGTAGCCAAAGCCGCTTCTAGAGCTTTTGTTGCTCCTCTCAGCGACATCGACACTTCCTCAACTGAGGAGTCGAGCTCTGAGGAGGAGGAGTCCCCAAGGAAGGAGGACAAGAAGGGACGAGACTTCACCGGCCTTTGCTTCATGGCCGACAGCGATCACATCGGCGATGAGCTTGACTCATCTGAGGTACAACTATCCTCTGACCAGCTTTTAATTAAACTAGATGAGCTGAATGAAGTAGTTCTTGGTCAGGATAGATTACTTGTGCAAGCCGCTAGAGAAAGAAAAGACCTTAGACTTAGGCTAGAATCTGTTTCTACTGAGTATGCCATGCTTAAGTCTAAAGTAAATGATGCTGAATGTGAATCTTGTACTGTTGTCATGGGTGAGCTTGCTCAGTTGCGTTCTGTTCATGCTCAAACTCTTTCTGAGCTTGAGACTGCACAGAAGCGGCTTTTGATGGTGGATTCTAGTCTTGATAAAACTGAATGTATGAACTTCCCTTTATTACGTGAGAGCATTGATTTACGTGATAAGCATGTTCATGATTTAGAGGCTAGATTGGAGAGGGCCGATAGTTCTAAGGATGTGCAACCTGTTTGTGACACGTGCATTACCCTTAAGGACCAGCTAGGCACTGCTAGAGAGAGAGCTGAAAACCTCATGACTGAAAATGAATACCTTCTTTCCGTGGTTAACAAATGCACCGAGGGAAAGGGCAGGATGGATTTGCTCTTGGCCAAAACCAAGATGTGTGCCGACAGAGCAGGGTTAGCTCTAGGTTTGGATTTTGAGAGGATTCCTTCAGAAAATGGGAACAAAACTGTTTTTACCTCACCCACTACCCTAGAGAAAGAGAGAGCTCTGTTAGACACTCCATCAGCCAAGAAACCTACCCGAGCTCAAAAGAAAACCACTCCTCCTGCCAAGAAAAACCCTCCCAAAAAAACCACTCAGCAGAAGCCCAAGGAGCCTGTGAGAGTTGCTCCTGTGACCCATGAGAGTGCACCTAGGAGAGTTTTTCATTGTTCCTATTGTCAGCGGGCGGGTCATTTGGTTGGGTTCTGTTTTCATCGCATCAAGGATGAGCGACGCTCTCAGGCGATGAGTTACCAGGACATGCATTACCCATCTTTAGGTATGCATGAGTCTGAGTTGTACTATCGTCCTGTCTTTGAGGCTCCTCATGCTTCTCGGAGAGGTTTTGCTCCTTGAGGTGTTCACCATGTTCCATATGGTGGTAGACCTCGGGCGAGTAGCTTCGTACCTCGTCAGAGTAGGAGACCTCGTCATGTTGTTCGATCATAGCATGTAGGTAGACCTCGCATTTTGCATCATTCCGATTATCATGTGCGTAGACAGTCTACTTTTTCTGTGCCTACTACTCGTGTCACTCAGTGCTGGATGCCTCGTCATATTTTCACTCACCCCAGCACTAAGCGATCGAGATTCTCTTATCATGTGTAGGCGGCAGATCGAGGCTTGGAGGGCACGTGGATCATGGACTCCGGTTGTTCGCGCCATATGACCGGAGATGCAGCATGGTTCTCCAGCCTCACCACAACCAAGCAAAGGGAACATATCACCTTCGGCAACAATCGAAGGAGTAGAGTGAAAGGTAAAGGTGTGGTAAGAATTAACTCGAATTTCACTCTCAAAGATGTTGCATTGGTTGAAAACCTGGGATACAATTTGCTGTCTGTATCTCAGTTGCTTGATGAGGGCTTTGAAGTGCGATTCCATCGCGATACTTCGCAAGTACTCAATTCTGATGGCGTTGTGGTCTGTAAGATCTTAAGAGTTGGGAGAGTTTTTGGAGCTGATTTTTCTGAGTCATCTGGTTCTTCTCATTGTCTTGTTGCACATTCTACTTCTGAGCTTTGGAAGTGGCATAGGAGACTAGGGCATATGAGCTTTGAGTTGCTCGCACGTCTGAGTGCCCTAGGTCTGATCCGAGGATTGCCCAAGCTCAAGTTTGAGAAGAATTTAGTTTGCGCTCCTTGTCGACATGGAAAAATGATTGCCACTTCGCATTCGCCAGTCACCATAGTGATGACTGAACAACCCGGAGAACTTCTCCACATGGACACTGTAGGTCCTTCTCGGGTTAGTTCTTTAGGCGGCAAGTGGTATGTGTTAGTTATTGTCGACGATTTCTCTCGCTACTCTTGGGTCTTCTTTCTTGCCAGTAAGGATGAAGTGTTTTCACACTTTCGGAGCTTGGCTTTGAGACTTTTCAATGAACTCCCTGGTGCATTAAAATTCATTCGAAGTGATAATGACACTGAGTTCAAGAATGGTCTCTTTGTTGACTTTTGCATGGAGCATGGCATAGAACATCAATTCTCTGCTCCACGGGTTCCTCAATAGAACGGTGTTGTTGAGAGGAAGAACCGCACTTTGGTTGAGATGGCTAGGACGATGCTTGATGAGCATAGGACTCCTAGAAAATTCTGGGCTGAGGCCATGAACACTGCATGTTACATCTCAAACCGAATCTTCTTGCGCTCAATTTTGAACTTGACATCTTATGAGCTACGTCTTGGGAGACAGCCCAAGGTTACTCATCTTCGAGTATTTGGCTGTCGCTGCTTTATCCTAAAACGTGGTAATTTGGACAAATTTGAGTCGCGATCTTCTGACGGGATCTTTTTGGGTTATACTACTCATGGTTATTCTTATCGTGTTTATAATTTAGAGACTAACACTGTCATCGAGTCATGTGATGTGACTTTTGATGAATCAACCCCCTCTATTAGTTTTACTCTTGAACAGGCAAATGAACACGACATGGAACAGACCATCTTCGAAGAAGAAGATTCCGGAGATTTCGAGGATGAACCCCTACAACCCTCGACATCGACCCCCGAAGCCGACCCCGCTTCGACCACTTCGGCACAAGGTCCCGAAGCAACTACCTCGACATCGGTCATATTGGACCACTCCAACGCACAAGTTGAGGGGGAGACTGCATCCCGCCGCGAGGCTCCACATCATGTTCAAAGGATGCACCCTCCCGAGCAGATCATTGGTGAGCTTGATCAAAGGGTAACACGTTCTCATGCTCATTTCATTGATTCTGCTTTTGTTGCTTCTTTCGAGCCCTTAGATGTTAGTCATGCACTTTCTGATTCTAGTTGGATCAATGCCATGCATGAAGAACTTGAAAATTTTGAGAGAAACCAAGTCTGGACTTTAGTTGATCCTCCACCAAATGTTCATTTCATTGGAACAAAATGGATTTTCAAAAATAAACAAGGGGAGGATGGGACTATAGTTAGAAACAAGGCTAGGCTTGTAGCTCAGGGTTTTTCTCAATTAGAAGGGATTGATTTTACTGAAACTTTTGCACCTGTTGCTCGTCTTGAGGCCATTAGAATTTTGCTTGCCTTTGCGACATCCCGGGGATTCAAACTCTTTCAAATGGATGTCAAAAGTGCTTTTCTTAATGGCTTCATAGGTGAAGATGTTTATGTAAAATAACCCCCAGGTTTTGAAAACCTCAAGTACCCACATAAAGTCCTTAAACTTCATAAGGCTCTTTATGGACTCAAGCAGGCCCCTCGGGCTTGGTATGACAGACTTAAGTCTTTTCTGCTTGAGCGGGGGTATTTGATGGGCTCTGTTGATAAAACTCTGTTCACTCTCAAGCATGGCAAAGATTTCCTCCTAGTGCAGATTTATGTGGATGATATCATCTTTGGTGGCTCTTCTCATGCTTTGGTTGCCGAGTTTGCAGATGCCATGAGCAGGGAATTTGAAATGTCCATGATGGGTGAACTCACCTTTTTCCTTGGGTTGCAAATCAAGCAAAGCAAACAAGGTACTTTCGTCCACTAGACGAAGTACACCAAGGACCTGCTCAAGAAATTCGACATGGCCGATGCGAAGCCTCTCGCCACTCCAATGGCTACATCTGTAGCATTGGATCCTGACGAATATGGAGAAGCCGTAGATCAGAAGGAGTTCCGAAGCATGATCGGCTCCCTCCTCTACTTGACTGCTACGAGGCCGGACATACACTTCGCAGTGTGTCTGTGCGCTCGTTTTCAGGCTTCACCACGAGCTTCGCACCGCCAAGCGGTAAAGCGCATTCTCAGGTATCTCAAACATACCCTTGAGTTCGGCATATGGTATTCAGCGTCTTCCTCTTTGTGTCTTCGAGGTTATTCCGATGCGGATTTTGCTGGGTGTAGGATTGATAGGAAGAGTACCTCTGGTACTTGTCATTTTTTGTGTACTTCATTGGTTTGTTGGTCTTCTCGCAAACAGTCTAGTGTTGCACAATCGACGGCTGAGGACGAATATGTTGCTGCAGCTAGCTGTTGCTCTCAGATTTTGTGGATGACTTCCACTTTGCGGGATTTCGGGTTAGATTATAAGAGTGTTCCACTTTTCTGTGATAACACTAGTGCTATTTGTATTGCAAACAACCCGGTTCAGCACTCCAGAACCAAACACATTGATGTGCGATATCATTTTCTCAGAGATCACAATGAGAAGGGTGATATTGAACTTCAATATGTTGATACCCAACACCAGCTAGCCGATATTTTCACGAAACCCCTCGATGCTTCTCGATTTGCCTACTTGCGTGGGGAACTTGGCATTTGTCACCCTTACGGCATTTTGTGAGGGGGAGCTGTTTTGATTTGGTGTGCATCTGCTAGTCATGTGAGAAATTGCATTTACATCTTTTGCACTTATATGCCTGAATATAATTCATGAAATCGTGTCAGCTCAGCTCTATTTAATATATCTAAAACATTTATGTGCATGATGTTTTCTTTCCAAAACTTAAATCGTGCTCACTGCTTAGTCTTGAATCTAGCATGTTTAGGCATGACTGCTTTAGCTATCTTTTATCTGCTTGATAGCGAGATTCCTTTTCTCTGGATGCTAAACATTGCAACTCAAAAAAAATTGTTCTACTTACTCATGGATGTTCATCAAGTGCTAAACAATTTGTTCACTTAATCAAAATTCCAAAATCCATGATTTGCATGCTTCAAAGTAAAAAGATCCAGGTGGGTTTGTTTGTCGCACTACTCTATTCTAGACTACTTACCATTGCACATTGGTCTGAACTGGAATAGTGTAGTGTCTGCCAAAATCATTGCCTTAAGCTTCTGATGGCTTTCATGCCTAGGCTTGGCCTGATTGGAAAGTATAAGGTGGACAAACAAATAACCCGTGGCATTAAGAAAAGAACAACAAAATTCATTGATCATCAAGTTTGCTTTCGTTGCTCCATGTGAACTGGACTTGTCTGTCTAGAGTAGAAATTGACTAGCTTTGCGCAGTCCCTGCTTTTACCTGTCTAGTTCTCTTGATTGAGTGGTGATGCTTTTATTTCAAACTGATAAAATCACATGCTATCATCATGCTTTTAGAGAATGTTAAATTGAGCTGAGCACATGATCACTGATATTAATATTGACATATTTTTGCTTTATATGTCTTTGCAATTCTTCCCATTTCGAAGCTATGCATCTTTTTTATGCTCCTTGATGCTTGCATTGCCAAAGGAGGAGAAATTGGAGTTTTTATCTTGCAAAGGGTAGATTTGCCGAAGGGGCTTTTACTCTTTTGAAAAGAGGGAGGAAAATTCTTTTATCAAGTGCCATGATTTGGCTCGTTTCTGAGTTTTTATGGTCACTTGTGTGCTGAAATTCTTTAAATTTTCTTGAACTTGAATTTGGTTGTCAATGCACTCATCAAGGGGGAGATTGAGAAACCAAGGGTTGATTTCAGAGTCTGTGATGAGTGATTGACTGTGTTTAACCTCTGGTTCGAAGGGGTACCTCCGAAGGGGTTCGGAGGTTGCTTTGGTTGCTGCAGCTGTTGCAGCGGAGTGTGCTTATCGGAGGGGTCCGACAGTACACGATGACTGGGTTAGTACCGAAGGTCTCGGTACTTTGGGCGGTACACCGGAGTGTGTGCCGAAGGTTGTTTACCCGGAAAGGTCTCCGGAGTACTGGATACACTTGTTTGCTTGTCTGTGGTGCGCAGGGGACTTCGGAGGCGACGGACGGTTCGTAGCAAGTGAACCTGGGTCAAGCGGGAGGCTTGATGCCAGTGGAGCGGGGAGCTCCGTCACGGAGGCTACGAAGGGGTCTAGGTCGGACCTTGGGTCGAGGTGTACCAGGAGAAGGCAGTAAGTGTGGAGCGTGGCTCCGGGCGAAGGTACTCCGAGACAAAGTCCTCGGAGGCGAGGCACTTTGAAAGGTACTCCGGAAGGAGTGACTTCGAAGTATGGTGGATCAAGTCAGCTGAGGCAAAGGTTTCGAAGTGTGCTCCGGAGGAAGACACTCGAAGGTTACCCAACGAAGGTCTCAGAAGTCGAGGTGCATCGAAGGCATGGTCCGGGTGAGGCTCATCGAGGAGTGTGCTCGGGGAGAGACACTGTGATGAAGGGCTCATGGAATGCTTCATGCGGAGGCCTTGGACGAAGGAGGGACTTCGAAGGGTGGTACTCTGAAGGTGGGGCTTCGGAGTGAAGCACGCTTCGGAGCGAGGCTAGCTTCGAAGCAAGGATGACTTGTGGTACTTCGGCCATGCGTGACTTCGGTACACGGACTGACGGAGTTCGAGCTGGGAGTAGCTACGAAGCCGTGGTGGTCCACTCCGAGGGTGTTGGTGCGAAGGCCCAAGGGCTTTGACGGCTTCGGCTCAAAACCGTCACTGTATCGGAGACTAACTTCGGTGAAGCGAAGGCCGTCAGGCTCAAGGCTTCTCACCGAAGCTACCGCACCCCTCGCGTGCGAAGGGGGCTTCAGAAAAGTCAAAGACTGTAAAGGCTGACAATGTCTGCTCTACAAAAAGCTGACGATGTCCCCTCTGCAAAGCTGACAGAGAAGCCTCCAGAATAAAGTTGACTACCTTTTGTACCCCTCTGTTCTGTAGAGACAAAACCAATGTAAACCCTAGGGGTAAAGTAGTCAATTCAACTTGGGTGAATAGTGGCTATAAATATGGGGGCTGGGTAGGTAACATTCAACACTTTGAGCATTCACTGTTGAGCTCCTGTACTAGCCACCACACTTTGTATTCATCCTATGAGTTCATTTATTGTGTTCCTTGTTCAAGCAGCGAAGCCCTGCTTCTGTGTTGAGTTTCTGCTTGCGCTTGTTTGCATACCTCGCTAGTAGTAGTGCACCGAAGCCTATCTAGGCGAAGTGTGTTTTGTGCGAAGTGTGCTTTTCAGTGCGTTCGCTCTGTGTAACAGGAGGCTAGACCTCACTGCTTACTAGCGAAGCCCTGATTGAAGCCCGAGTTTCTGATCGTGTCTAAGCCCCTAGCGGAGTCTGTTAGTGTGCGTTTAGACCTTCGGTGTACGAAGCCCAGCACCAGTTGTTGTCGCTAAGTACTTGGTCGAGGTCCTCAGAGGACAGTCCACTCGTGCGAAGGGTGAAGTGCGAAGCCTGCTCGAAGCACCTTGTGTGCGGAGCCTGCACTGACTTAGCAGAGTAGATTTTTCGGGGTTGCGTGTTGAGCAAAGTCTTCTAGGCTTTGGAGCTGTTAAATACCTCCGAACCAGAACTTCGAAGGTTGTGTTCGAAGCCTGTTCCACAGTAGACTGAATTAAAACCGAAGGCTATTTTTAGCCTGAATTTTAAAAGCTCCCATTCGCCCCCCCTCTGGTCGCTGTTTCCGGTCCAACAGTTAGACTAACCGAACACCATCAGTTAGACCGACGTGTGTCGACAATGGTGTGATGAAGCGTGCCGTCACGCTAGATGACGGCATGCCACGGCGCGGTCAGACCAGCCCAAGACCGTCGGTCAGAACGACAGTCAGGGGCAGACTTCTTGCTTTGCTAGTGATGACTCCTACGAAGATGCCTCAATGTAGGGGTTCTTGGTGAAGAAAGTAGGGATGAAGACTCTGCAAAAGCACTAAGAAATCAGAGGCAATTCGGCCAAGAGACCGAATTACCCACAAAAACCAATAAAACCGATAAAAATCCGTTACGTGGATTGAACGGATGATTCACGAGCGAATCAATGAGGATTACTGTTATTACGATGTGGAGGACAGATGGTTTACAGTGCAAACCAACAAAGATGGATGCTACTTGGCTAATCCTAGGGCAAGGAAGGTAAATTGGAAGATAAAAGTGTGACTCAAGGAAATTAGGGTTTGATCTTGTAGATTGGATTGAAGATGATCCTTGAATCGGCCTTGCCCCTATATTTATAGGGGTTGGTCTCAACGTTCCTGGGCTTTAATCTACTTTAAAAACACGTCCAAGTCGTTAAGACTTGATTAGGGGTAAGATTACCCCGAATACCAACTAATCCTTCTCGGACTCAGATTGGGTCGGTCTAACTGGGCCTGTATGGCTGGTCTGACTGGACCTAGTCTGGTCAGACCGAAGTGCATACTTTGGTCAGACCGGCTTGTGCCAGGAAATCACATATTTTCGGCCAAAAGTACCAATTTTGACAATTTGATAATTTTGACCATTAATGATCATGAAACTTCTGCTCCAACTAGGCCCAATGTTGCATAGAGTTAGGTGGCAGTGATGTAAACCAAGTGAAAGAAGTGCTGGACAGAGATAAAGAGAACAATCTTAATTTAAGTGCATCTAACCCACTTATTTCACCACATTGTGCTAAAAATTGGACTATGTGTTCCCATGTGGTCTTATTATCCTTGCCATTGAATTTAGTAAATTCAGGAACCCTAAATTCGTGGGGATATAGGATGGTATCAAAATGATCTGGGTACAGCTTGTGATAAATCCTAGTCTAAACTCGGGGAGCGTAGACTATACATTCCCTGAATAGCGTGCAAATGCATTCATCTATATCGTCCATGCCTCTATCTTGGGGGCGTCTAGCCTGTGGTGGCACGACACGTGGAGGTATTTCAACGTGTTAGTCATAAATCCCTTCCTAGTAGTCCTCCTCTCGTACTTGCTTGTGGTAGATCATGGGCCCAGGCCTATGCTCATATGTAGCAGCAGGTGGTGTAGCAGGCACGAGCAAAGGCAACATCGACGCCAACGAAGAGAGCATGAAAACCATGATAGGGGCAGTCTGACCAGCCATATGGTCGATCTGACCAAGCGTGTAATGGCCAGTTGGACCGACTTGGTGGCCGGTTAGACCGATGTGGTGAGGTGATGTGGTCACACCGGCCTAGTGACCGATTGCTGCAGGTGGGCACGCACCGGTCGGACCGGCCTAGAAGCTGGTCAGACCGACAGTTGTCGGTAGTACGGTGGTGCTAGGGTTGAAGCCCGATGTTATGGGCTGAAAAGCGTCGATTGGACCAGCCTGAGGGCCAGTCTAACCGACAAGGGATAGAGGGTTAGACGTCACGGCCGTAGACATGGTAGCTTTACCCGTGCCCCCATTCATCCTACTGTGTACACGCACAGGAGACATGCTAGCAATTGGGGTAGGAGAAGCAGCCTCAGAAAAGCCAAATCTCCTAAATATCAACTCCACCCTAGAGTCAATCTTTGGCCCTAGACGATTTGCGAAAGTAGCGCTAACTGCTTGTTCTATGGTTGCGACTGTTTTTTGCTCGATGTCTAGAGTGGATAGAGGTGGAGTGGAGGTTACCTTGTCCATGGAGATGTTGGGGAGGTCAGGGTTGTGCTTGACGAAGCCCGTGTGGGTCTTCGTGTAATGTCCAAGCATGAGGACGTGTAATTCCCTCATCTTGGCCTCGATCTCGGCCATGTCTTCCTCAGGGATATCCTCCATGGTAGGGAGTACAATGTTGCTGTCATCAATTTCCACACTCCCCACCATGTTCGTCGGCGTAGAGGGTGTTGATGTAGACGTAGTAGTTGCACCCATCATCGACGCCATCGAAATTGGCATATGTGTCCCCAACAGAGTCACCAAAAATTGTGTTGACACTAAAATCGGTCAGAAAAGTGCCAAACCACACTAACGTCAATCCGATGATCCAAAAGTATGTAGACGTTTGGTCTGGACAACCAAACTCCAAGCAACACCGACATCGCATTCTGACGATCCTCATCCATGGCGAGGAGACTGGAGTCGCTAGGCTGTCGGACTGGCCACCTAGGAGTGGTCAGACCGGTCACCAGAAGCCGGTCAAACTGGCTGCACACCGTCGGTTGGACCGGTGGTATTGTGGCGGTCGGACCGGTAACTAGGGCAAGAAACGCCTCGGCTTGTCGGCGATCGCATTGACACTAGGACTCGGTGCAGGGGGTTCTTGGTGATGAAGATAAACATCCTGAACCCTGCACAAACCCTAGAAACAATGGCAACTCTGTTCGGAGACCGAATTGCCAGATTAGATCGATGAGGCCCTTTATGGGGGCATGGCGGAGGATTCACAATCGAATCGACAAGGATTATCACGATTACGATGCGATGTGCGGCGAGTTTACAATGCAAACCAGCAAAGATGGATGTGCTATGGCTAACCCTAGTGCAAGAAGGTGGTAGATTGAAAAAAGAACAATTCTATGTGGGTAAATTGGATTGGATTAGAGTCTCCCTTTTGAATCAGTCTTAACCCGTTATGTAGGGGTTGGCCTTGTTGTCCCTGGACGTGATTCCTACCCTAGATTGATTAGGATACGATTCCAAGTCATAAAAACAAGATTAGAGATAAAATACTCCAAAATCTCGTGTTTATGGTTCGGACTCGGCCTCTGTCGGTTGGACCAGGCCCATGTGGCCGGTTGGACCGGGGTAGCATGGCCAGTCAAACCGGCCAACCATAGTCGGTTGGACCAGAGATCCATGGCTGGTCTGACTGGCCTTATATTGGCGGTTGAACTGGCCCATGACAGGGACGACGCACATTTTTGGCTATTTTACACTTTAGCCATTAGTGCCAACTTTTTCTATCAACACACACATCTATCAACCTCATTTATGACAAAGCCCGTAGAGGTTAGAGTTTTGTCGAACATACTGTTGACACGAAAATGCGCCAAACACACAGACGCCGATCTAGCGATCCAAAAGTGTGCAGATACTTAGGAGTAAACCCCTAAGCGTAACGCAACGCCGACGCCGCGTTCCGATGATCCTCAAACAGTGGTGAGGAAATAACGGAGTCACTAGGCAATCAAATAATATTAATCTAAAATTATTCAATTAACTGATGTGTGAGAAAGTAACTAAAAATAATAAAACCTAATCGGCTAGCTAAAACCAATTAAATTGAATAGGGGTCGTGCGGTCGGACCGGCCTAGGGCTGTCGGTCAGACCGACTAGGAAGCTGCGGTCAGATCGGCCTACAGGCAATGGTCTGACTGGCCATACAGAAAAGGGTGTGTCGGGGCCTGACTACACACCTCCGGTCGGACCCGCGCATGCCGGCGATGGGATTACGGCATGACACAACTCGGCCGGACCGGTCTGTCAATTCCGGTCGGACCGACAGTGACAGATCCGATCGCCTGGGTCCTCCGACGATCGTCTTGCTTTTGGTGCCTTTGCCCTAAACTTCTTGACGAAGATAAGAGAGATGAAACACTGCAAAAAAACACCAGAAAACCAGGGGTAACTCTGCCAAGGGACCGAATTACCGGTAAAAACACGATAAAACTATAGAAATCTGTTACGTGGATGAAATGGACAATTCACGAGCGAACCAACGAGGACTTACCGTGATTACAACATGGCGGATGAATGGTTTCCATTAGGGTAAGGAAAGTAAATTGAATGTAAATGTGATTCAAGGTAGATAATAGATTGGATCTATTAGGGTTTTGGGGGTCTCCTTGAATCGGCCTTGCCTCTATTTATAGAGGTTGGTCATGAGTGTCTGGGCTCTATTCTGAGTTGGACATGGGTTCCAAGTCGTCAATAATTAATTAGAGATAAAATAAACCCGAAATCAATTAATCTGAATCAGATTCTAGTTGGGCCGATCTGACCAGGCCTACATGGTCGGTTAGACCAGGCCTACATGGCTGGTTGGACCAGCTTTTGCCATGTCTTGGCACATTTTCAGCCCAAATTACCAAAAAGTGATATTTTGACAATTTTGACCATTAATACCATTTTTTGCTATCAACACATGCCCCCTGCATTTTGGAAAACATTAGTGAGCCAAAAGCACAACGAGCTAAGGGCGCTATGCTTTATATCGACCTTTCGACACTTTAAGTGTTTTGCCACACACTTGGAGAGACTCAAGCAAATATGCATTACCTAGAGCGATTTCAACAACTCTAAAAGGACCTTCCCAACTAGGCGACCATTTACCAAATTTTGGGCTCTTAGTGCCTAAAGGCAAAATCGTCTTCCAAACCAAGTCACCAACTTGAAGCGGTTTTGCTCTCGCCTTCTTGTTATAAGATCTAGCCACTCTTCTTTTGTCTCTTTCTATTGCCCCTAGAGCTTTTAACCTCTTAGGTCACATCTTCCAAATTATCCTTCAAAAAAGTTTCATACTCATCGACCTATAAGCCATCTTGCTTAAGTATTCTTAAAGAGCCAAGATTCACCTCTACGGGTAAAACGGATTCTTGTCCATACACCAACTCATATGGACTTACCTTGGTGGCACCATGCTTTGCAACTCTACATGCCCATAACGCTTCAGAAAGCACTTCATGCCACCTTTTAGGAAACTCTTCAATTTTTTTCTTAATGAGCTTAATCACAGTTTTATTACTAGACTCAGCCTGACCATTGACCTGAGCATAGTATGGTGAAGAGTTTACCAACTTTATACCATAAGATTTGGAAAAACCACATACTTATTTAGAAACAAATAAAGCACCCTGATCTGTAGTAAGAGTTTGAGGAATATCAAATTTATGTATAATGTGCTTCAAGATGAAATCAATTACCTTGTTTTGCGCCATGTTCTTGAGAGGCACGACCTAGGTCCACTTGGTGAAGTAATCTGAAGCCATCAACATGAACCGATGCCCTTTTGAAGAGGAAGGATAAATTTAGCCAATGAAGTCAAAGGCCCAACCTCGGAACGGCCATGGTTTGATAATAGGATTGAGTAAAGATGTAGGAGCAAGCTGAATATTACCAACACTTTTACAAGCTTCACACCCTATATAGTACTTAAAACAATCATTAGTCATAGTCGACCAATAAAAACCCGCTCTTTTGAGTATCCAACTCATTTTCTGGGCCGACTAATGAGTACCACAAAGACCTTAATGTACTTCACCCACAACAAGTCTAGACTGATCGGCATTCAAACATCTCAAAAGTACTCCATCAATAGTTTGGCGATACAACTCATCGTCGAGTAATATAAATTTAAACGCTTGTCGCCGAACTTTCCGATCAACCCGCTTGCTAGGATCTCTCAAATATTGAATAATTGGAGTCATCTAATCATCCTCATGATTTCCCAAAGTACCCACCAAATCCTCGATTGAATTGGCGTTCAAAGCATAAACTTCAACCTACCCCCGGTGTCCTAAAACCTTTTGACACGGGGCGGTCAAACCGGCCATAAAGGGCCGGTCAGACCAACCATTGACGGACGGCTGGCATAGGGTGGTCACACCGTCCTAGCATGGCCGGTCAAACCGATCAGACACCTACGGTTGGCCCGACCATGTCAGGCCGGTCAGACCGATGTGTTTTGACTCGGGTACCGAAATAAAGTCAAGCATTGGTTTTTCTTGTGCAAAACATTTACCTCTTTTAATTTGGTAACCAGATGCTTGTTGAGACAAGTCATTTGCTACTGAATTAGCTTCTCTAAACACATGTGAAATCTCAAAATCATCAAGAGTAGCAATTATGTCTAGACATTTATCCAAGTAGTTGTTTAGTAAACCATTAAAACCTTGAGTATCTTTAGCTACTTGTTGAACTACTAATAATGAATCACCATATGCATCAACATATTTAATACTCATAGAACTTAGCAATTCAAGTCCTAAAAAACAAAGCTTCTTATTCGGCTTGATTATTAGTACATGGAAATTCTAATTGGGTCGAGGTCTCGAAACTCATACCACTAGGTGATATGAGCACAACTCCAACACTTTGGCCATTCTTGCAAGTCGAACCATCAAAGTAGATTTTCCATGGTATTACCTCAATCAAAGCAGTATCACTACTCCAATTGACATCTACATGGTGATCAACTATAAAATTTGCGACGACTTGGCCTTTCATAGATTTCAGAGGTTCATAAGCCAAATCATACTCAATCAAAGCATATGCCCACTTTCCAATTCTCCCACTTAGAATCGGCTTTTACAACATGTACTTTATAACATCAGTTTGACAAGTAACAATACATGTTCTAGATAGAAGATAGCGACGGAGTTTGGTACATGCATAATAAAGTGACAAACACAAACGATTTAAAAACACATACCTTGTATCAGCATCTAGTAGGCGGCGACTCAAGAATGTGATGATGTACTCTTTTCCCTCTACTTCCTGAGTTAGCACAGCTCGTATCATGCTATCTTCTGTAGCAACGTTGATCAACATGTCGGCTATCGGCATGGGGTACTCGTCCTTCGGAGTGGCCTTGTTCAAGTCCCTAAAATCAATACACACATGAACCTTGCCACTTCCTTTCTTCTCTACATGCACAATGTTAGCAACCCATTCAGCATACCTACATGGCCTAATAAACTTAGCCTTGAGTAATCGTTCTATCTCTTCATTAACTCGGTCATACACGTCCGAATTAAAGCGACAAGGAGGTTGTTTATAAGGCCTAAACCCAGGTTTGATAGGCAGCCGAGGCTCCACAAGCTCACAGCTTAGTTCGGGCATCTCACTATACTCCCATGCGAAACAATTGATATACGACCGAAGCAATTTTATTACTTCGGCCTTTTCATCAGCCTGCAAATTTTTATTTACAAAAGTCAGCCTTAGAATACTACCATCGCCTATATCGACCTCTTCTAGAGGATCGGTCGATACAAAACCTTGATCTAACTTTTCCACTTCGCTAAAATATTCAATCGCTTCGGCAATACCGTATTTAGAAGACCTATATTGCTCCACACGAGACTTTAGTCAATCAAGATTACTCTTACTAGACATGACAACTAGTTTAGAGATAGTTGTGATACACCAGGCGACTTTACAGACATGGGAACAAAACGTCCCTCAGACACGCTAACAAAATCGTAATCCGAGAGATCTCTACCTGACAAACACTCTATTTTATCATGGATGGCATCGATAGACACATCGTCCAAAGCAACCTGGGCTGAAGTGTTAGCTGGTACAACCTCCACATCATCGTCGTCCCACTGAATCAGGCATTGGTGCAAAGTAGATGGGATGCAGCAATTTGCGTGAATCCAATCATGCCCAAGTAGCACACTGTAGTTACCTTGCACATCGACGACCAAGAATGTCGTCGACAACGTCTTGTTGCCCACCGTCAGCTCTAGAGAATGTACGTCCTTGGCCTTAGAGCTCTCGTCGTTGAAGCCGTTGAGCGTCAAGTTAGTCCTCATCAGGTCGTCTTCATTCTTGCCGAGCTTCTTCAATAGAGAGTATGGCATCAAGTTGATGGTGGCGCCTCCATCTACCAACATCCTCGAGATTGGCTTCCCATCGATGTGCCCCTTGATGTAGAGAGGCTTCAGGTGACGAGCCGTATCCTTAGGCTTCTCAAAAATGGCCTCACGTGGGCCAAGGCTCAACTGAGTGACCTCGGCCTCATCCTGCGGAAGAGCAAACTCAGCGGGTAACATGACGATGTTTATGTCCATCGCCTGAGGAGTGGGCCTCTCAGAGACCGGTGTGTAGTTGTCTTCCATCATGTCATCTTCGTCGTTGCTTGGAGTAGAAGATGGGTTGTTTATGGCAATCGACTTTGGCTTCCATACCTGTTTCGCTGTTGGTCGGGGACGGATCTCCTCGAACACGGCGTCCCACTCGTCCTCGGCCTTCTTCTCGCGCATCTCCTAAGCTCGAAGATGTTGTAACCACCTCTTATGGGACTTGGTCATACCTAGGGGTGCCCACGAAGTCTGCGGCTTAGTGTCGGGCGCCACAACTTTGTTCTTGGAATTTTTGGCCGAACGGGAATTGCCCGGATCGGCCTCGGCAATTTTGCGCTTGGCAAAAACCTGATCGTGTGTACTGTCAGTCGGACCAGCCTTATTGGGCCGGTCTGACCGGGTTGTGTCAGTCGAACCAGACATAGGGGGTCAGTCAGACTAACTGGTGCCGGATGTCTGAAAAGACCTGGTCGGACTGGCCAAAGTAGGTCGGTCAGACCGTAGTGATGAAGTCGGTCTGACCGGCCCTGAGGCTGCGGTCTGACTGGCGATCTCCTCGGGTGACCTCTGTGGTTCACCTTCGCCTTGATCCACGGAGGTCCCCTTAGGGATTGGGACGTCCTAGGACCCTACCTTGACGACGATAGCCTCGGACACCGCCTCCGGATGTCCTCATGGTGCGATGGATAGTATAAAGAAGACATTGCCTCTTGGAGCACTCATTTGACCCTGCATGTTATAAAACCCGAATGGCACGAATGGAGCAATATAATATGGGGTAGGGTACCTGGGAGGCAGAATGTAACATGGTGGCCACTGTGCCATGGACCAATGGTATGGTGGAGGAAGCGGTGGCTTCAATGGCTTCGCCCATTGTGGGTCGAACCCACTCTTTCAAGGAGGGCTCGGCCCCACTAGAGGTCCTGGCCGAGCATTTGCCTTCTCGGCCCTCTTCTTGTGCTTCTAGAGCAGCATGTTGTATGTCACCTTCGGCTTCTTACGATTGGTAGTAGAAGACAATGTGTTTGTGTTCACTTTCCACACTCCTACCTCAGGGTTCTTCGGCACGAGCGTGTGTGGGTGCAGTTCTCCGATCACGACCTCCTTCCACTTAGCGGACCCGGCCTGCTCGGGCAAAATTAGCACCTTCTTCCCATCGAGATCGATAGTGTTAATGTGGAAAGGGTCTTGGTCAAGCTTTATCTTGGGATTTGTATCTAATCTCAACCGTCCTTCTTCTATCGTCGATTGAACATGGTGATGAAAAACATTGCAATCGTTAGTAGAATGAGAATGAGAATCATGCAGCTTACAATAAGCCCACTTCTTCAAGTCATCGACAGTCGGAATGATGTGACCCTTTGGTAACCTGATGAGTTTGTTCTTCAACAAAAAATCAAATATCTTATCACACTTGGTCACATCAAAAGAATATTTCACCTCGCTGGGTCGACTCTTGGTAGGAGACGGTCGTAGCTCAGTGCAAGTGATGGGCTTGGCCTTACTAGACCAAGTCCACTCTACGGTGTACATGTCAGCCAAGTCATCCTCACTCACCAATGATTCCTCATCAAACTGCTCCATGACGTGCACCTCAGCCTTAGGTTTGTTAAATGTCTTAGTGAATTTTCTACTCTTAGCTCAGTTTTCCTAAACCAGAGCCTTCTGCAGAACCTTACTAACATCGAATAAATCCTGGCCATCTAATCTATCTTTAAGTTCAAAGTGGAGATCGTTAAAAGCTAGGTCGGCCAAGTCTCTATCAGAAATGTTCAAAGTAAAACATCGGCCCCTAAAATGCTTAATGTAATCGGAAACACTCTCACTAGTTTTATGTCTAAGCTCAGTTTCCCCAGTGTAAAACTAATCATGGAACTTCTTCTCCAGCTGGGCCCAAGTCTGAACGAAGTTCGGCGGTAATGCAAAAAACCAAGTGAAACCGTATACTAGGAACATTTCCTCAGTCCTTCTCAAGTACTTGAGGACACTTTTTACTACAGCCTAGTGACTTTCACCCGGGTTCGATTGGTACCTACTCGTAACACTTAGAGAAAATGACACATCTGGGCGTGTATATAGCATGTCATACATGATGGATCCAATTGCGGAGGCATATAGGATCGCACTCAGCTTCTCTATCTCATCAGGTGTCGAGGCACACTAAGTCTTACTAAGAGAAATATCATGTGACATTGGCAGAAAACCCTTCTTAGAATTCTGCATTTTGAACTATTTCAAAACCTTGTCAATGTACATACTCAGGCTTAATCCAATTAACTGTTTTGATCTATCTCTATAGATCTTTATGCCCAGAATGTATGCTTCCTCTCCAAGATCTTTCATCGAGAAACTATTTTTCAATGAAGTCTTGACAGCATTCAAGAGAGGAATATCATTTCCGATTAACAATATGTCATCCACATATAAGACTAGAAATACAAGTGAGCTCCCACTAGCCTTTTTGTAAACACAAGGCTCTTCTTCGTTCTTGATGAAGCCAAAACCTTTGACCACCTCATCAAAATGAAGATTCCAACTCCGAGAAGCTTGCTTCAATCCATAAATGGACTTTAGCAACTTGCAAACTTTCCTAGCATTTATCCAATCATCAAGACCTTCATATTGTGTCATGTACATATCCTCACTTAGGTTTCCATTCAAGAAAGCCGTCTCGGCATCCATTTGCCATATCTCATAATCATAAAATGCGGCAATAGCTAGGATGATCCGAATAGACTTAAGCATAGCGATGAGCGAAAATATTTCATTATAATCAACACCTTGAATCTGTCTGAAATATTTTGCCACCAATTGTGCCTTATAGATGTAAACACTTCCATCAACGTCTATCTTTTTCTTGAAGATCCATTTACACTCAATAGTTTTTACACCATTGGGTGGATCAACCAAGCTCCAAACTTGGTTAACTCACATGGACTCCAACTCGGATCCAATGGCTCCAAGCCATTTCTCAGAGTCGGGTCCCATCACTGCTTCCGCATGGGTCTTGGGCTCGTCGTTGTCCAACAACAACACGTCATGATGCCCAGTGGTCAAGAACATGTACCTCTCTAGCTCATGGACTACTCTCCCAGACCTTCATGGGGATGGCGCGTGTACAACAGGATCCGCAACACTTTGCTCATCCTGTTGTTGTTCAGTAGGATCTGGAACACTTTCTAGTGGCTCTCGAACTTCTTCGAGATGCATTGTCCTCCCACTAACTCCTTTTGAGAGAAACTCTTTCTCAAGGAATACACCATTTCGAGCGACAAACACTTTGTCCTCTTCTCTATTATATAAATAGTATCATTTGGTTTCCCTAGAATATCCCACAAAGAAGCACTTATCAAACTTAGGATTGAGCTTGCTAGACATCATACATTTGACATACGCCTCACATCCCGAAATCTTTAGAAAAGACAAACTGGGATGCCTCTCAGACCACATCTCATATGGCGTATTCTCTACTGACTTAGATGGAACTCTATTAATCGTGAAAGCTATTGTTTCTAGAGCGTGACCCCAAAAGGATAACAGAAGATTAGTGTGACTCATCATGGACTGCACCATGTCCAAAAAAGTGTGGTTTCTTTGCTCGGACACCCCCATTCCATTGGGGCGTGCTGGGTGGAGTCAACTGTGGAACAATTCTACACTGCTTTAGATGATCACTAAACTCATGGCTCAAATATTCACCCCCACGATCAAATCATAGAAATTTAATTGTCTTGCCCGTATGATTTTGTACTTCATTCTAGAACTCTTTGAACTTTTCGAAGGATTCCCACTTATGCCTCATCAAGTAGACATAGCCATATCTACTAAAGTCGTCGGTAAAAGTGATAAAGTATTGAAAGCCTTTCCTAGCCATGTGACTCATTGGACCACACACATCAGTATGTACTATGGCCAATAGCTCACTCGCCCTCTCACTCTGTCCAGTGAAAGGTGTCTTTGTCATTTTGCCAAGCACGATTCGCATGTGTCATATGATTCAAAAACAAATGACTCCAAAAGTCCATCACTATGGAGCTTCTGTACGCGCTTCTCATTTATATGACCTAAACGACAATGCCAAACGTAGGTAGAATTTAAATCATTGAGTCGTTGTTTCTTAGTACTAATGTTACAAACGTGTGCATCATCAAGACTCAAAATATACAATCTATTCACTAATGGACAAACACCATAGACCATTCCATTCGAAAATATTGAACAACTCATGTTCTTTATTATGAATTCAAAACCATCTTCCTCTAAACATTAAGAAGAGATAATGTTTCTGCCTAAGGCGGGAATGAAATAACAATTATTTAACTCCAAAACTAGTCCTGGCGGTAGTGATAGTGAATAAACATTGATGGCGAACGCTGCAACCTTTGCACCATTCTCGACGCGGATGTCCAGCTCGCCACTTGCACACTTTCTTACTCTACTCAGCCACTGCAACGATTTGCAAGTATGAATCATCGATCCGGTATCAAATTCTCATGAATTATTTGGATGAGTAGCAAGATTAATTTCAATAACATTAATAATTGAACCAGAAGTCCCACTTCCCTTCTTGTTCTTCTACTCTTCCAGGTACACCTTGCAATTGCGCCTCCAATGCCCAGGCTTATGTCAATGGTGGCACACATCAGAGTTGGTAGGACCAGACCTGGACTTTCTAGTCGGTTTAGACTTCATACTAGAGATTGAATCTATAGTCTTAGCGTTTTTCCTCCTCTTTTTGCCCTCCTTCTAAACCAACATCACTTTATTAGGAGACTTCCTGGTACTCTCCTCAGTAGTTTTTAGCATCCCATGCAACTCAGCTAGTGTCTTCTCTAATCCAACCATGTTATAATTCATGATGAACGGCTCAAAGTTCAATGGGAGCGACTGGAGAATGACATCAATAGCTAGCTATGGATCCAGTGGAGTGTCCACTCTCTCTAGAGTCTCCACGCAATCAATCATCTTGATCACATGAGGGCTCACTAGGCTCCCTTCAGCCAGCCTACTACCAAACAAGCACTTAAACACATTGTATCTCTCTGCCCTTGCCTGATTCTGAAACATGCCCTTAAGACCTACGATCATATCGTAAGCATCACGTTCCTCATATTGTTTTGAAACTCAGAGGACATGCAGGCAAGCATCAAACAACTGACATCTACGGAATCATTAGCATGCTTTTGATAAGCATGCTTGTCTGCTGTAGAAGCATCCTCTCCTGGTTCATCAGCGTGAGGTTCCTCTAGAACATAATCCTTTTTCTCTTGTTTAAGAACAATTCTAAAATTTCGGTACCAATCCATAAAGTTTGTTCCAGATAATTTCTCACATCCAAGAATAGATCGCAAATTAAAAACTGGAGTGTTCTTAACAATAGAAGTAGTAGGTGCCATGATCTACAAAAGATTAAATGCAAGATTTAGCACTATGCAATGTTTATCTTCTATCTAATAAAAGATGTTCCACTATTTTAAACCAAGTCACTTTTCCTCTAATGACTAATAGTGGTGCAAGATCCATGGCCACGCTATCTCCTAGTGAGCTTTGGCATCACTGCTAGAAGCTAGTTGACATAGGTAAGCAACTCCTTTCTAATCACATCGTATGTGACTCTTGTCGTTGGAGAAGCATCCAATGCTCGAGACCCTAACTCCTATTCTCCAAGGCCCAAAACCGTTTTAATAGCCTTGTCAAGTGAACCAATACTATGCGTGCAGAAGTCTGACTTTCACCTCAACTGGTCGAGATAAAAGATAGCATCGTGCTTTGACAGACCCACTATCGATAAGCACAAACCTTAGTGGGTGCAGCTATTGGGAAGAGCATCAACACTTAATTTTCTGAGGGAAAACTATTCTAGAATTGTAACGTTCCTAGCGCACATGAAACATGCAAAAATAGAATAACATGAATATAAGAAAGCATCACATGAAATCATATTAACTGTGACATAGCATGGTCCTCTTCACATGGCAATCTCCATCTCCATGGCTCCCATCAATGAGTACGTGCTTCCGGCCTCCATGAAGAGTACTAGTCTATCTCGCATAGCCTATACTAATTACATGGGCCGAAGCACCACGGAAACGACATGCAAGCCATAATAAAATTTACATCAGCTTTGGGCTATAAATAACCATGACACACAGGCCATATTTAATTTACATTCATTACATGCACCTCATACATCACATTTATATAAGGTCATGCCAGTCACAACATTCTCTGCAAAACAAAGTTAGGCGAGCAATCTACAAGTGACTGGATTCTAGATCTGAAAAACCCAGCTCAACAGGCTCGGAATTTCAAATTCGGTTGGGTCAGAACTTCCGATATGGCATCAGAACTTCCGATCAATATCGGAATCCCGCACCGCAATGATTTCTTTCTATATCGAATCATTATTCGATATCGAAGCATCTGATCACCATCGTAACTTCTGATCCGCCATCAGAACTTCCGATCATTTTTGGAACTTCCGATCTGTCGTGGACAGAAACAGATATAATCTGTTTATCCACCATGTATCTCCATACATGAGGGATCCATATCGAACACTACACACGTAGGCTTTGATACCATTGTTGGGGAATAGGGGAGCTATGCTAGCCGACAAATTCAAAATTTACGCCCTAAGCCCAAGACTCATGCGCGTGCGAGATCATGGATCGGTACCTTCTAGCATGAGACGCGCTAGGTACAACAGAATAAGATGTTGAAGTAGCGCGTCAAGCCTATCCTCACTTTGTCCTTGTCGTCCTTTGCCAATCCGATGATGAAGACGATGTAGTCATTCGCATGTAAATGTCTACGAGCGTCTCTATTGGAGCAACGCCTCCACAAAGTCCACACGTATAGGGATGGAGAACCTCCCACGGCAGCGTGCTAGCACCACACGTGAGAGACGGGGATCCTTGACCTCAATGATTGAGATCAAGAAAGAAAGGAGAGGACTCTTTGGTGTCTAGGTATAATCTAGGTTTATTCCTTGGTTCCAAGACGTTCTCCTCCTCTCCTTTTATAGGGCTGAGAACCCCCTAGTCGTGCTCATCTTGAAACCCTCAAAATCGTAACAGATCCAATCTGTTTGCCCACGTCAGAACTTCTGACAGGGTATTTTAGGTCTCCCGATAAAGTACGACATGCAACAGATCCAATATGTTATCGCCCACCTAGAAACTTCTGACACCATATCGGAACTTCTGATCAGTACAAAATTCCCCAATTCTGAATCAGAACTTCTGGCTCATCAGAACTTCTGATACCATATCGGAACTTTCGAAGCAACATTTTCTTTTTGTATCGAGACCAGATAATAATCTAAACTTCCGATACTATCTATCGGAACTTCCGATCCACGGAATTTTCTTATGCATATCCTTCAAATATCACACAGACGGTCAGAGAGCACGCCTAAAATGCATCCCATAAAGAGATTATTGGACTCTAAATTTCTTTGGCTCATCAAGAGAAAGTTTGCCCTCAGGTTAGCCAAGTCTCGCTTCCCATACATTCATAGCAGTAAGTCAGGGATGGACCTTTGCTTGCCATATCTTAAAATGCACACTAGAAAATTTTTCTAGCCTCATTGCATCCGCAAAACCAGCCATTGAATAAATTGCAGATTACCTAAAATAAGGTTTTTGGATTGTTGGAATATTAGACAATTGCAAGATTAATTTTTGAAATAGATAAATCATGGCATCCACACATATTAGCATGAACAGATATATCATACTAATATACATGAACAGATCAATCATAGTTTCACAAAATATGATTAATGACTGTATAGAAAAATAACACACGTATTGTACGGTAGGCGAAGAAGAATCCACAGTCGGTGCATGGATGCTTCTGTTGGTGTTAGATCGCAGAACCCGGAAACGATCTACATTTGACGTGGATGGAAGGCGTGTCGTGGTGACAAATATGAGCAGTCGCGTGGAGCACTTCCCAAAAACTTTCTTTGCCCTTTTCTGTTACAAGGATCACAAGAGCGAGAGGTTCCGGAGACCTGATCTCTCTCTCTCTCTCTCGCTAATGAACGCTGGAGAAAGGGATGAAGTAGACTATGGCGACAACACAACAGAGAGGAGAGGCCAAATTAATATATATGATATGATATATTGTATCTCTTCTGTTGAACCGGCCAAATAGACATATATTTATATGTGTTGGTGTAGTTTTTGGTCACACACGTGGCCTGAGAGATCTGCTTAACTCTAGTACAGGTCCTACAATCTTAGAAGGTTCTGAGCGTGCCAATTAGTTTGACCCTGCAACTGATAAGGAGTCAAAGAAAACAATAGCGTTAGTAGCAGAGCTGATCGGTTGTCAAGCCGATGACTATGGTAAAGATAAAATAATTGTGAGTGAATACGTCGATCGGGCTGAATACGCTATGGGTCGACGAGATGAGGTAATCGCAGGCGAGGGCCGATGGGTATCTCCCGAGCGCGCATGAAATAGAGCATGGAATTAAAGATAATATATCGGCTTGTACTCTGATAGAAATAAATAAAACACGCCAGATAAAACACGCTAGTCATGATAAACTTAATAATACTTCAAAGTATCAGGCATGCTTTATTTAGATAAACGGTATACAACATGAAACAGTTATAATAGAAAGAGATGTCAAACTTAAACGATGAAGCCTCAGACTATGACACCTAAATCACATCAATCTAAGAGATCAATCTGATGTAGCCTTAGACCTAGCCAATATACAGGGATAAATCGGCGACCGTACTGACTCAGTTGTTGTCTTCAAGAGGTCGATATGATACAGCCTTAAAGAACACTAACTTAGTCGATACGATCGTCAGGGTGGCGGGACTCACCTCTTCGCCGGAGATCGAAACGATGCAGCCTAGCTCTAAGTGCTGAATCTCATCGGGATTAACCTTGGGAAGCCAAGGGTGGCGATGCGCCAAAGAGTGGTTGTTTGTAGGGTTGTATTATTTTTCCTAGCTAATTAGATACATATTTATAGTCTGGAGACTTGCCGTCCAAGTAATCTACATTGTAACCGATTCTAGATCATCCTCATCTTCTCTTTTATTTTATCAGCTCCTTTGTGTCCGGTCATATTGTAACGACATGGACGGGCTCCTTTGATCATTTTTGATCAGACCTCTTTGACTTCTGTTGACCATGTGGCATTTGTACTAGGCTTGTTATTTACCAAATCTTGGCATCAACAATATGGTAGCAGCACGACCTTGTGTCGCGATTACAATCTAAATCGATTCAGTTTCCATATATCGAAAAATTTGCTAAGTTCCCAAAAGATTGGAATGACCAATGGAAATTACATCCACGCATCGCGAGCAGTGTTGATTGATGACCGTCAGAGTGTTGACTGTTGAGTGCCAGACTCCCGAGTGTTAGTCCAACCTCTTGATTCCTGAGTGCCAGTCCGACCTCTTGATTCTCGAGTGTCAGGCCGACCTAATTCTCGAGTGACGAATAATATTTGATCCTCTATATGGGTCTTTGATATTTATTTAGGAATTTGTGCAATATTTATGTGGTTTTAACTCAAAACTCCAGCACCATCACGGCAGAGGAGCTGACGTCGACACAAGAAATGGCATCGACTTGACAATTTGTCGGTCCAGCAAGATGAAAACCATTCACTTTGAAGAGGAAGAGAACGCACACGCCACACTAAGGTGGTGTTTGGTTCCTTTAGTCCATCACCGATTTGGTTACATGAACTAAAATTTATAAATAGAGTTGAAAAAGACTATTTTATCCTTGCTCCTCGCCCCTCAACCTGCACCCACTTCCTCCGTCAACGCCGCCATGTGCCCCTTCTACCCTACCTGCTCCAACACTGGCCAACCTCACCGCCCATGGCTCGGTGACTCGGGCCCACTTTCCCTCCCAACTGTCCCTATGCACCTGCAGCTAAACCCTGTCGGCTTCCCATCGCCCGCCCCCAACCTCGTCGCCGCTAATCCCATGGTCGCGGTGGCAGCAGGCAACCCTTTCCTCATGATGCAGCTCTTCGGCAAGGCGCGGCAGCTCCAGAACCTCGGCTTCCTCACCGCCGTGATGCTCTAGCAGCAGCCACAGTCGCGGGCCCCCTTTCTTCTCGGGAGGATTCCCTCCTCCAAATGCCATCTAGTTCGGGGCTTTCCTAAGTCGGCACACGGGTTTCAATGGCGGTGAAGCATTTTAATCTGGTGGTGTAGGTGTCGGCAGGCTTTGGAGATCAAAAAATAATGGACTAAAATTTAATCTAAATTGAAGATCTGACACTCAATACTCCGAAACCCGAAGCATATAAGCACGCAGCAGCCGACGTCCCTAAGTAAGCTCTCAATAATGGCGTACGTCCTCGGTCCTCTTCTAGGAATGCGGTCGAGACGCGTTGCGTTCTCCAAGCTCGCCGTCGTCGAGGTCCGAAGGCAGTGGAATCCACGCCACAGCCGGTCCTGTGAGAGCTGAGGTGGATTTTCCTGTGAGGTTTAATTCCGGTAGCCGTTCAACTCCGCCGCTTCGCTGATGAGCACCAATGCACAATCGTATGTACCCTGTTGACTTCGAGCAGCTAGTGCACAACGTCTGTTCCGGCGGATGTGCGAGTCAATAACTTTGGTCCAGAACGGCCGACGTGCAGCGCAATAGACCCATCAGAGGATAACTATGAGAGAGCTCTCAGAATTGATAGTCAGACACACACAAAGACCGCTTTCAGCTAATTGAAACATGTGTCGTGGTCAAGTCTGCTCAACACAAGCACATGCAAATGGTGCACGGACAAATGTCCACGAGTGACACTTTACTACATCGATATTACAGCAATGGACAAAACACCTCAAGACATCTCCCTGAATCTTGCCATGGCCTTCTTCTGGATGATCGTTTTGTAGGTATCCCCGGCTTGGGTCTCCAGCGACGGGTCAGCTTTGCGCTGTTGACTTCCAAGTCCAGCCCTCACATCGACAGGTTTTGCCTGCACTGGTTCCTTGATGCCACTACCAGTCTTCCCGAGACCCTGCAGGAGTGTTTTGCAACCAAAAGAGAGTGCCAATGTATACTCATGTTACAAGGAATATACAAATAAAGCAGCTTCCAGACTAGGAAATATCGGCAAACGGATTCTTCTGAGGTCGTGTTTTGTAGCCTTGTAGGTATCCACATTAATTCTAGCCTTTAACAAGTAGTGCCCAGAAATGTGCAAATAAGTCACATGAACTTGTACAGTTGTACTCTATTGCTCAAGCAAGATGAGAATGATCCACCAGTTTTTTAAGATGAAACTACAGGCTTCAAGTTTTTAAACTAGATGCTGACATCTCATGCAAGCTCCAGACTGAAAACAGGTAGAGGTGGCAACTCGGTGACAAGTTGCAGGAAATCAAACTCAACACAGCTTATAAAAGATGGCTCTACTTAAATCTTTTGTCAATTATAATGCAACAGAAATTGGATATAAAGAAATATGCAACTACAAGCAAAAACGGTTGCCAAAAAAGCTAAGATACAGGAAACAGTAATAAGTAATAATAAACTAAAATTGCAGGCAAGCCACAAAAGAGTTGACTAACAGATAACTTGTAGAAAACTCACCCGTCCTTCCTGCCAACCCATGTTGCGTAGAATACGATTGCCCACATTGCTCTCGTCTATTGCTCTATCAGCAGTGATAACCTCATAATTTTCAGTATTGCCCATTTCACCCCTAGAACGTTCACCCACACCTGGAGGAAATGGCATTGACCCCATCTCACTTGAACCCCTTTGAGATGGGTACTCACCAGCTTGACAAGAAGGAATTTCCAGACAATTAATACAAATCTTGAACAGGCTATATAAAAAAAATTGCCTTGTAATGTACTGCCTCCATTTGTGAACACTTTTTCCTTCTACAACTTATTCATTTGCATATACTTGTAATTTCATGTTTCCTGAAGACCTTGCCTAAAAATACTACAAACAACTCTACCTAAAACACTGTATTCTCTTCTCTTTTATATTTTCTGTGCTTGTGATGTTACTGGGAATTTTTCAGTCTAAAAGTTTATTCAACGCAAGATGTGCCTTGGTGAAGGTGACAAGTATCAATAATATATCTTACGAGATATAGAATAAAACGCACTGTCGGGAAAAAAATGCTGCTAAAAAAACCACACGATGGTGACCAAAAGCTATGTTATGGATGGATAATAACATATTGAGCTCAACAAATTAGGCTATAAAATATTAGCTGCAATTGTACATGGTTAAAAGTGTCAGTTAAGAAAGTGTATCCTTACTTGGATCTAGTCCAACATTATCACTACCAAGTGATGAAGATGATCCATATAAACTTCGTCTTTCTGCAGCCCGATCTCTGTACTGTGAATGTCCTGGAGCCTCAGAAAACCGACGTTTAGCACTCCCTGAAACTCCAGATGATGGAGTATAAGAGGCTAGAGCAGATAATTCTGTTCTGAAGGGTGCAGAAGAAGTAGGCACCCCAGCATTTGTCGTTAACCCACTTGTGCTTGTGGTTACAGTGGAGGAAGAATTAACACCACTAGCATCAGATGATGAGTGAAATGCAGTATCTGACTTGAGTATTCCTCTACCAGAACCTCTTATGACACCCATAATTGTAGTTCCTAAACTGTTACTCACAGGAGTAGGCTTTATGTCAGAATCTGTCATTTCTGTGGGTGCAGTTGCCCGGCCAAGAGAATTATAACTTGCAGGTGAGTTCATTTCCTTGGCATTTCCAAAGTCAGATTTAGGCTTGCCTTTCACTGAGAATCCAATTGCACTGTGTAAATTGCTTATTTTATCATCAGCAGAGCTCATTAGTTCCTTGTCATCATGGGCAACACGCCCAGCCTGGCCTTCTTGATTTCTTTGTTTCCACATTGCTAGGACATTGTTCATTTTTTTCTTATTGGCTAAAAGACTACCTTTTGATGCCAACTTTATCTCTTTAGCCTTCTCTTTTTCTTTCTTTTCTGCAGCCAGCGCTGCACTTGCAGCAGCTTGAACAGCTTCAGGCAATGAAGTTCTCTCACTTTGTTTAATTGTGGCTGCAGGTGCAGAAATCACTACATTTTTACCACTACTACCTTCTGAGGTTTTCATGGTTGCAGTTGCCATGTCCCCAGTTGCTTTACTGCTGTTCTGTTCACTACAAGGGACATATTGTTGAGTTTGATGATCATATGAATGCCAAACTCCAGTATTACCATCATAGTAAAGTCCTGCAAAGAACACATAGTTATATAAACTGTGAAATAGTTGGAATGATAGCCAGAGTAAAGTGTTAAAAAGAACTACTCCATCCAGTCATTAATATGGCATAGGGAGTACTGACCAGAGGGAACATATGAGATTGAAAACTGGAATGCACTTTTTAAAATATCATGTGAAGAGCATTTCTAAATTAATCAATATTAAGAAAATTACGGCAACAAACTTACCAGTATTTCCATCATAATAGAATCCTGAGGCAGAATCATAGTAATAACCAGATTTTTCATCCCAAACAAATCCCGACTGTGGAGCAGAACCATCACTCTGAGACTCTGAGTTGCTATTCAGTGTGCCATCAGGATTGTACTCTTTTGGGGCCCAGCCTACAGCATCATACTGGTCCAAAATGCAAATGGAGTAAAATAATAAGCATCATGTCTACAATCTGCCTAAACTGTATGTAAATATCACTCCACCCCTACAATAAGCTTTTGACACTGGGGAATTTAGTGGTTCTAGTGCATAGTTAACAGGGTTAGGTAGGGTCATTTTTCATTTTCTCCAACTCAGTGTTTCTTTTTCTGTGCACATGGTGAAGTAGTGAACTTTGACAAGTTACAAGTAGGACCTAGACGGACCTGCTGAGAAAATGATGCAGCCTCAATGGCAGCTGCAGCAAGGTTGTTTGACTGTGAAGCCCCCGAAACCGCTCCATGTGTACTTTTAGCATAGGTTACCCGTAAAACCTGACCATTTTTCTCGAGTGTAATCCCATTTGTGGCTTCAAGAGCTTTCGTAGCATCTTCCACCTACCATAGTTGGATGCAGATAAATTTTGGGAACTGACATCAAAGAAAACTCAAACTTTGTTGCCCACACTTACAGAATGAAAATGGATGAAGGCAAAACCTCTGGACACATGAGTAAACTTATCCCGAACAAGGCGAATATCCTGCAGCATAAATGGCATGTAATTCTCTCAACAGAAAGGAAACAATCCAAAATGCAAGAGTCATAAGCTTATTCCCACCTTTATAGGTGCATGCTTGGCAAATTCATATCGAAGCATTTCCTCATCAGCATTTTCATCCAGACCACGAACAACTAAAACATGAGTTGGACCTGCAAATGCTAGTGTCTAATAAGATAACGGGCAGCAAAGTTCATATAATCCCATGATGAAAGCACAAAAACTTGCCTAATTCAGATCCCTTTTTTAAATGGAGTGGGGTGGAACCTGTTGGATCAGCTGGTAGAGAATCCCCAGTTCGTGGTTCATTGCACTATGAGAATACAACATGCAATTAGTGAGGAAAAGAATCATGAGCTCAACAAATAAACTTAAATTAGTTACCCAGAAATGCAACAACCCCCATGCCTTCATACTCGTCATTTTGGACATAACCACAATTTATCGTACACAACTTGATCATTTGTTTTTCTAATTATTTGTAAAAACTATTAAAAATATACAGATATAATTGCAGTTTTTATGAAAAAAATCCACTAATAGTGGCTAAAGTTCCAACCATTGTCAGATAATCCACTGCTCACAATTTACACAATTGTCAGCATCTGAAGGAAATCAATACTCCCTCAAGAAAATCATACTATTAACCGAGGAGGAAAAATAATGGAAGCAAGGCCGCAAGGGATTGCAATTTACATTAAAAAATGAAAAGATTATACTGCAAACCTCTATCAGAAAAGAAATGTAATGGATGTTGCAATAAAGAACAGACTTATAACAATAATTTGCAATAATATAGAGTACAAGTGTACAACATACCTGAAAACAAGAAGTTCTGCGAGCAAAGTTCATACATCCACATATAGTACATATCCAATCACATGGTGCAGCAGCAGTCCTGTGCCCATAGGTATACCTTGTAAAATTTTCTTCTCCATGAGAAGGCCCACTCATCCCACTAGTTGGTTTACTACTGCAGTACAGAAGTTGCCAGCAATAATTACAGTGGAATAAAATATATAAGATTACTTTTGCAGAAGGGTAAACACATGAAAACTGTTTTCCTTAATGTGCGCAATGCACTTGCGCAATACCAAGCTTGATGCAAGTAACATAATACACGTTAGACACAAAATACAAGGAAAACATCCAAAATAAGAAAAACTGAAAAGTTCAGATTAGCTGCTGTTTTGCATCACAGGATTGTAACCATATCAGAAACATTTACACAACTTGAACTTACTTTAGTAATATGCCAAAGTAACCACACAATGGTGTGCCCTGGTTAGTATGTCATGTGCTATCTGGATCATTGCATTGCTAATGTAGCCATGAATTCAATTAAAACACCTTAAGTGGAAAAAGGAGTGACAAGTGAAACAAGAAAAGGCATAGCCACAAAACAATTTGGTATATGAAGGCCATGCTCCACTGAAGTTTACTATTACAAGATGACTCCCAGAGTCCAGTAAAGAAAACAACAACAGTTCCACAATAAGGAATTCTTAAGGAACAATGTAACCAATATATGCTGCAATTTTGTTGTTCACGCTCAATGATTCAGTATCACCCAAAGCACACTACATAAACACCTTAAGTGGAGGACTTGAAATATTTTAAAAATGAAAAGGGCACATACCTGTACTGAAAAAATACCTTTCTACCATCAATTAAAAGGCCATTGTCTCCCGTACATTCCATCATTCTGCGGGCGGCTTCCTGTAGAGTACACAAAAAATTCTGAGCATAACAGTTTAAATGGGTAAAGCAACATATCTTTTACAGTTAGTACCACAGTAGGGAAGTCGATAAAAGCAAATCCCCGAGACATGCCAGAAGATCGTTCCTTAATTACGCGCACACTACGAAGAGGGCCCCACTCAGCCTAAAAGATATCAGACTCCAAATGATTAAAACGAACCAGACAATACACTTTCTACCAGTTTAACAGTTTATGAAGAGGAACTTGTACAAGAATCTGGTTCAGGTCATCTTCATTAGTCTTTTGGGACAGACCCTTAACAACAACAGTGGCAGATGGAGCCTACAAGCATGAAAGGAAATGTTATTAGCTTTTTCAGTTCCAAATACATATTTGACACATGCATTTATCTACAAAGTAAAGGATCATACCACTAAATCACCATGCCTTCTTTCATCCCAGTCATATTCTCTTCTTCTGCCAAAACAATTGTCATCATAAAAGTCATCTCTTTGGCTCCGACCACGACTTCTGCCACGAGGTGATCTTGATCTAGATCGAGATCTTGATCGGCCATCACGCCCATGGGACCGTGAACGGCTATGGCGCATATATGGACTTCTTTCTCTCTCATGACTCAGCCCTCTACTTTCTTGTTCACTCTCACATAAATCACGCCTTCTCCAACTGCCATCTCTCTTGCCTTTCTCATAGTCCGAATCATAGCTGTAACGCTCATAATCACGATCTCTCTCATAGCTATCCTCTCTGCTTTGGTGAGAGCTGCGGTACCGGTCTTCAAAGTCATGAAACTCTGCACGGTCTCTACTCCCAATTCTTTTGTTCCTATCAAAATCAAAATCACGGTAACTACCAGATTCATAGTTGTCAGCAGCACGATAATTATCATGGAGTCTATTAATTCCTCCATAGGATTCAAACTCATGATGTTTTCCATCATTGCAATAATAAGTGACGTGCCTTCTGTAATCTCTGGCAGTTGAATATTCTTCATCATGTAATCTTCGAGGCTGAGACAACATGTTGCCAGGAGAGGGTGCAGGTGGATACATGTTTCTATCATGCGTGTCCTGATATAATGCACCCCTTCCATATGAATCTCCAGGAAAGCCACCATCCACAAATCTCCTACCATTGTAGGATCCACTAGCCCTGCAAATTTAGTTGATTGTAGAAAATATGGTAATAAACAAAGCACATTAAAGTGGATATGCAAGTTAACAGATCAGAATGGAAAACAATACAGCTACCCTATCACAATGAAATATAGCTGAATCCACTTTATAAATATGTTAAACAGAATTGAAGATGCACATGAATACAACAGCTAACATATACCATAAGAATAGCTTATTGGCTTACCTATTATCTGGGCCATTGATGACACCATACCCATCCAGTGCCTGTAGATTCAACAGAAGTCGAGTCAGCAACTATGTCTACAGAATAGGCAGGTAAACCCATTCCATTTAAGCAACGGCTGCTTCTTCAATTTCTTTACAACATAATGACAGCCAACCACAAGGCCAACAGGTCTGTTATTCCTTGTTAGCTAATAAAGGGAAAGGCTTCAATTACACTTTTGTTCTCCCATCCATGCTGTGGAGCATAACGCCCGTGATCCATTTCTGATATTCAGCACTGATGTTAGACTGCAGCGTTCTTGGTGACCTTTCAGATTCAGGTGCAAATTTTTCTAGTGTCCTGTAAGAGATGCACGATATGACAAAGTTAAGCAAATGTCAACAAGAGAACCACCATACTGCACCACTTTACAGGTCCTTCAATGAAGACGTTCCCACTGATTTCAGATATTTAATCACCTAATTTTAAATATCATGTTTTTCATAGCACTCAACTTTCGCATTTTGTGTTTTATGGCACTGAAAGACAAGGGTTCACTTTATTAGTATGAAGTTATCTCCCTTCACCTTCTTAGCATTCCATCCACTGTGCTATAGGCAATTCCAAGAAATATATTAAACCAAATCCAAACCTTTTACCAATGTACATATTCAATGATTTCATATTGTCAGTCGGTTTACGATTCTGTATTCTGTAGGAAGATCGAACTATTTGGAGAATTGAAAATCGAACTATTTGGAGGTATTGAAAATCAAAATATTTGGAGTGTTAAAATCTAACTGTTTGGTATAAATTTTGTATATATTGGATAGTAGACATGAAGAGTCAGAGGTGCAGCAGCTGGACAACCACCCTCAAAAATTTACGCTTAGGAATTTAATTAGAAAATTATTAAAATAATATATAGAAATTAAGCATCCAAGTTCGAAGGTAGTACATTACAATATGATGTCACTTGAATTCGCATACACGCAACCTGCACGAGAGTAAAAAGTTGTGTGCAATCCCCCCAAAAGAGGTGAAATTTGACGCGCCAGAAGGGAATCCACAAGGGCGAGTTCCACAAAGAAGGGGGAAACGTGACCCTGTGAACTGTAGAAGAAGACGAGGAACACGGCCACTCATACTCTCTTACCTTACCTCTCCGATTCCGCTCGGCGCGGTGTAGCACGGGACCGAATCACGGCGTCTGGGATGGCGTGTTGTGGCCGGATAAGCCCTCGAGATGGCGAAACCCTAGCGCGAATCGCGATCTGCGATTCGCGCGGGGAGCGGGCCGGGGTACCCTCCGGCTGCGCTGGGCGCGCGAACGCGGCTAGGGGTTCCCGAGCGCTAGTGGGAGGGAATCGCCGCGGCTGCAGCTGCGGTGGCGGCGGCGGCGGTGGCGGCGACGGGAGGAGGAAGCAGAGCAGAAGCGTGCGGCGTGGGCTGTCTGTCGCGAGGTTGGTCGTTAGAAAAAAGCGAGCGAGAAGATGAAGTCAGGCCGGAAAATGGATTCCCGTCTATGTGAATCCCATCCAATCTGCTTCGGAACGTGATTCCCACCTCCGCGCGGCCCATTCAACAACTTGGTCCGGAATGGGATTCCCACTTCCTGCTGGCCCATTCAACTTGGATTGAACTCGGTTTGATATCGGGCCGGATTGGATGAGCCGTAGTCTGGCTGCAGGCTGCAGCCTACAGATTATGAGGTAAGATAGTTGCTACTAAAAGAATTGTTATTTTCTATTTCTAAAATCTTATATAGAGAATCATTTTAATAAAATTTAATCTCTAAATATTTTTAGTCTCAAGAATACTCTTAATACTACATTTTCCATAATTTACTTTTGTATCATCAATAGCTATATCATACTACTTATCAAATATTTTCTAATTCCTTTTATTTATATCTCTTTGTATCACATGTAGGACCAGAGTCCATAGGAATGAGAGTCACTCCCTACAAGTAGAGATAATGGAGGAGATTTTATAAATCTCTAAAAATAAGGAACAAAATAGAAGAACAGTTGGAGATGCATTTTAGACTAAAATCCATAATAATAGAGATAGAGAGTTATATTGGATATCTCATAGAGACGCTCTAATATACTAAGGTTGTGGTTGGTTCCTTTAGTCGGAAGTTTAGTCTCATCGCAATGGATGTTTAAGTGCTAATTAGGAATAATAAATATAGGTTAATTGTAAAACTAAGTACATAAATAGGGCTAATTCGCGAGACGAATCTATTAAACCTAATTGGTTCATGATTTGACAATGTGGTGCTACAGTAAACATATGCTAATGATGGATTAATTAGGCTTAATATATTTGTCTAGCGAATTAACCTTTATTTATGTACTTAGTTTTATAATTAACCTACGTTTAATACTTCTAGTTAATACCCAAATATCATATATGACGGGTAAACTTTCGACTAAATAAACATATGCTAATGATGGATTAATTATGCTTAATAGATTTGTCTAGCGAATTTACCATCATTTATGTGCTTAGTTTTATTATTAACCTACATTTAATACTTCTAATTAATACTAAACATCCGATATGAAAGGACTAAACTTTGGACTAAAGGAACCAATCACCCCTAAAGACACTTAAACTAGCAATGAAAATTAATTTAAGAGTAAGACATTTATACCTCTCAATCTAAAACAGATCTGAAGCTAAAGAAAGCTAGCTACACCATTCATATGTATTTTATAAAAGCAGATAAACACGTTATACTCTTAAAAAATAAAAATGTCATAATGTTTGGTCCAGCTCTATCTAAGCTAGACTCTTACTAAATATGTTTTTATATTCTTAGCCGTTTAAAAGTTAAGACTGAAAAATATAAAATGACAAATATAAAAATGACGAAAAAAACTCCTAAGTCGATTCCAAAACTAAGTTATTAAATTAAAATTTTGTTATAAATTACAAGTTGCACCTAGAGTTTACAAAACCGGCCACCAACAATAACCGGCGGCTGACGGTCAAACAATGTTTTTAAATAAACAATGCACTCTCATTATTCTAATCTGCATGGAATACATGATCGATTTAACTTGCTTTACAAATCATGGATCTGGAACAATAATGCGTACCTGCAATCGCAACCAGCTGGATTACAAGAAAATCTCTTATCAATCAAACCCTAAAATCTGCATCGTTCCGCATACATCTCCAATAGTTATATCACCCTTGCATCGGTGAAAGAATAATCAAAGTAAAGAGAGACCTTAGCATCAATCAGGATGATTGTCGTGACAGAAAAAAAGAATTATTTTTATGTTATTATAGTTTTTACGGTTTGTCAATATTTCATCGGTAAGATCGTCATATTATCATATTTACTAATAGTAGTATATAAGAAATTCTTGAAGATTAAAATACGAATAATTATTTGTTAAAAATAGTTAGAGAAAGATCGAAAACAAAAGAACAGAGATTGAGGGAAAAATCGTACGCGCTTTGTAGAAAGAATGGCTTGTCGTCTTTCCGTTCGTTGGACGTCGACCATCACCCATCGAAATAGTACAATACGGTACAGAGACGGCAAGACGCGTATGCGATTAATTCTCTCGTAGGTGTCGTTTTTTTATTATAGATTATTTTCAGATTTTATAAGTAAGTAGCGTTTCATGTTATAGAGTAAGAATATAATATCTTTTAAAAACATTTCAATTTTAAATATCCATAAACATGCTTACATTGTCACTCACTCGTGGTTTGAAAAGAATAAAGATTTGTTGTTTGAAATATAGAGATAGAAAAGATGTGTCGATCGAGCATATCTTCTAGCTAGAAGATTCGCAAACGGAAAAATTAAGGGGTCAAGGCTTTAGAAAGCGAAGGCAGTGACGACCATTCGCCGTTTGGCATGAGTACTACAATTCCAGATCTTTCGGAGACGCAGTTAATACAGACCACAATATATATTACGTTACAATTGTAGGTGGTAATAAAGAAAATATGATGTGCAATCATGTAATCGTGCGATCTGGTGCATCCAATTAAGATTCAACGGTTACATATGAAAAAAGTAAAAAAATATTAGGTTTCATATGTAACCGTTGGATCTTAATTAGATGCACCAGATCGCACGATTGCAGATTGCACAGGATATTTCCCCGTGGTAATATATCAATAACTTCACATCATCCGGTATCTCGGTTGACTGCAATTTGACACACACACACACATATATATACACACGGAAGCACTATTCTAAACAACATGTATAGAATACATCAACCACTGTCAGTAATAGATTTTCTCCATAGAATAATTATTCTACACACGTAATGTAGAATAATATTTGTATATATATAAAGCACGGACAAACCCTCACCACCTCGCCCACCCCATGCATGCAGAAAGAAAACGTCCCACACACCCCAATTGAAAAAAGAATAAAAAAGAAAAAGAAAAATGTACTTTTTATTTAGTACTTTAATTTTTGTATCTTGTGCAGAAGTATAAATTTTGCATAAAAACTCTTAGATTTCTGAAAATCACACAAAAACTAAGAATTTTGCGCAAAGACCCTTGGATTTCTAAAAAATCAAGGAAAATTATGAATTTTGTGTATAAGTAGTTAGATTCGCTGAAATTTTTCTTATCATCGTAGCAATAAAATAAGCATCAACGCAAAGCACAAACACTTACTAGTATATATATATATATATATATATGGAAAATTGATCAGGTAGTGGAGGAGGGGAGACAGTCGTCATACATCATATATAGCACACATTCGGTGATTAATTTTCATTATTTATGGTCTCTTAAAAGTTCGTCTAAATTTTTAAGTGCGGTTTAATTAGCTAAATAGACTTAAATAGACTGTTTGTATGTATAAATTGATTTATACGTGTAGAGTCATAGATCCTATGACGACCCTAGACCATTATACAATTGAGTTTCTACTTTGAATAACTCATGTTATCTATATGCTTCCCCAATTAAAAAGCATAGGTCCCTGATTTCTCAAACCATATGCCATCAGGCCGGCTACCTAAGGCCTATGCGACCTTGCCACCAAAACACATTTTCTCTGCCGCCACCTCCCGACAGTGGCGTTGGTTATCTCTTTCAAGCTCTGCCACCTCCTTCACGCCACACCTGTGACTGCCCTAGGTGTCGCATTTGACCATGAAGATCCCCAGAAGGCAAGAGTCATCATCATTGTCCCAGGCCATTCCACCTAATCCAACCCTAGCCAATTCAACAATGTTCCCAATTAATATAAGCACAAGCGCTTCATCTTCCTCATCAGCAGTAATGCCTTTCGAGATGATTGTGTTGCATATTATTTGGTACATAAAATTGCATGTGAATGGGATGTGGATAAAAATGTGCATGTGTAAATGAATTGAATTCAAATGTGAGATATGTATAAGCATGGATGTTTAATGTTTATGAATATTAATGTAAGATTTTGGAATTAATTCTTTATATGGCACCGAAAGTTTACCTATTTTTTATTTGCTACTCACTCTCTCACAAACATGGATCCTAAGACCACATGTTAGTGAGAAAGTGAGTGGTAAATAAAAAAATATGTGAATTTGAAGTGGCATATAAGAAATTTTCATATATATATATATATATATATATGTCAATGTGAGATATAGGGATATGATTAGTTTTATCCATTTACCTATGGATAAACCCCCAGGCCCCAACAGATTCATGTTTGATCCTCATTTGATGCATGTGGACATGTTCAAAAACTCAAAATTATATCTAACGGATAAACGAGCACGTACAAATATTGATAATGCTTATTAACCTATCTATATGTAGGGCTAGGGTATAGGAAGGGTACATACACAAACTCTATTCCAACTCAAGTACACAATCATAAGTCCAAGCCCCTACTGTATATCATTACAATTGTAATTTATGGACAACGAGTGATAGGTATATTTTATCTGTTACATACATTCATAAAAATAGGTATGAGAAAATGCTACCCACACCCCACCAGACCTAGTTATCATCGGGCGCAAGTGAGATGTTTATGAATGACATCGCTAGTGAGATGCCTATGAGGGTTAATGCTTATGTATATGTTATGAATATAAATATATGGATGTGGTTGTACATATAAATATATGTGGATCTGTCATTTGATCTAAACATGAATACAAAGACAACTGCTTGTGGAAAGGCACACAAATCTCTTAGCCTACCACATATGAAAATATATCTCCACATACGTACAGGTTGTAAACTGCCTATAAAAATACAATTTTTGTCGACTGTAAAAATGGTTTTCGTAATAACGTGATTACCATTTTGATGATGCTACTTTCACATGATCATACCATTTTGGGAACAATTTGTTGAGAATTAATCTCATCAGGCGTTAGGCTCGGACGCCACTCCCCAGCGAAACGACACGACGGACGCCGGGAACAGATACCGGCTACAATCAATAAAGAACTGCTAATGTTCATTCTGAGTCAATTTCTTTTTGTGTTCTTCAATCCGTTCTTCAATTTACAATACAATTAACAATTTCTTTCTTGAGTACCATGCATGCATGCGGAATTGCGGATAGCATGTCACTCTGTCAGCATGCTTGAGGAGTAGAGAGATAAAGTAGTCACATATATTAATATATATTAATTACCGTACATTCAACTTCAGAAAAAATATAGATAGCAACCATTCTAAATGTGTCCTAAAGACTCGAGTCAGAAAGATCATCCATCTACGAGGCGAATCTTTCCTCACTTAGGTCCACGAGCCTTTCACTTTTTGAAGTTAAAAAAGAAACAAAATCCTTTATGTTTTATACTATAAAATATTAGAAAAGGTATGTATTATTACCTAAACTATCATAAAAATTTAAATAATTCTTTGCACTATAAAACCGCTTAAATAGTCCCGAAAATTTTAAAACTAGTTTAATGTTGAATTTTTTTTAGCTAATTCGTTGACGTCGACAGTAGAACATTAGTTTTCGTTGACCGAACAATACATGTGATGTTAACCGGACAATAAGTGACTCATAGAAGATGTTCGATGGAATGTTGAACGTCACCGTGTCTTTGCGGAACTCCTACCACAACCCTGTCGGCTCCCGTCACCCCTCGTCGGCTCCCCCGCCGTATGCCTTACTTCATGAAGGAGAGAAATATGACAAGGTTGCTAGGGTTTGCAATGACGTTACTCTTATTATGGCGAGGAAGGGTATTTATATATATCTCTGCTCCAGATTCATCCATTAAGGCAAAAATCGTGCAATATTCATCTGGACAATCTAGGCTTAATCGAATGATGTTTTGAACAGTCCCAGTGAAGTCCGAATATTTTAGACAAAAATGAGTCCAAATAGAAGAGTGCTTTCGGATATTTCGACCAAGGTCTGGACACTCTGGGCACGGAATAAAAAAACAAATAGAGCAATTTTTGGATCATCCGGCCCAAAATCATGTTCTGTCTTCAAAAATAAATTCAACAAAACAAGTTTTCGGACCATTCGGACATGTCAAGATGTTCCGGGCTTCAAATAAAACATAAATAGAAACATGTTTTTCGAATAGTCCGATCATAATTCAAATAGTCTGACTTGAAAAATAAATTAAACAGAAGCATATTTTTGGATTGTCCGGCTCAAACATGAATAGTATGACATGGAAATAAAATCCAACAAAAGGATGTTTTAGGATAGTCCGGCTAAAACTCGGACAATCCAACTTTTCTAGAAAGCAGAAACCATCTTAGAAAAATTCCAAAAATTTTAAAGAAAGCTGTTGTTGTGAGAACTTAGCTTTGGATCAACAATCAACACATTTCTCTATAGTATGACATACTTAGACTCAAAAAATGTAAAATATACACAATGAGCACAATTTGAACTTAAGCAAAGCTAATAAGTTGATTTCTTTAGTTTTGAATGAGCTATAATGCCACTTATAATTTTCGATATCTACATTTATCTTAGCAACACTGTTAGTAGCATCTGGTTAGTATTTTCATTAATAAGCTAAAACAAATTAAGTGCCTAAATTCATTAAGATACACTTTCAATTTCATCGAACAACTTTTTAGCGGATGGTGGTCGGGAGTAATTTTTTACTCTATGCGCTGAGTTAACGAAAACCGTTGTCCCACCATCCACGTCAGAGAAAGAACCAATTTTTAAATTTTTAAGGCTATTTAAATGGTTTTATAGTTAATGAGTTATTTAAACTTTTGCGATAGTTCAGGTAGTAATACGTACTTTTTCATAAAACGTTTAATAAATTTTCCATAAATTATTTTTACTCCGATTAATTTTGATCAATTTCTTTGAAAATTATACTGATAATTACATTATTAAATTAATCTCATTAAATTCATCGTGATATATTTCTGAGTAGCGTATTTATCCGATAATGTATATATTAATTAATTTTGTTCAAATTTAATTAAAGTAAAAAAGGTACATGACGTCTGCCGGAAGATCCGGTGCGATTTGATCGTCCCATCGTTCTTCCAGCTTAATTATTCTTATAATTCTCTTTTTTTTTACATCATCTGTCAAAAAGATTGTTGTCGGTGGCGACACAAAGACAGGAGCAAGTGTGGTGGATTGATCGATCAAAAGTCGTGCGTGCGTGCGTGCTGTTTGAAATGAAGAACGAATTGAAGAACGCAAGAACAAAAATTGACACAGAATGAACACAGTGATTGTTGAAATGATCTCTCTTTATTGTCATTAATTTATGGAATGTACAATACATGTTTTATATATAGAGGAGAGGGGATGCGACCAACGGACGCATCGCTTGGCCAACGAGTGGACGCGATGCTTCGCCAGGCTTGCCGTCGTTTGGTCTTTGGGATGAAATTAACTGCAACACTCCCCCTTAATTGAATCCATTATAAATATTAGTGTATGTATTATTCCCCCAAAACCCTATGGGAAAAATATGAGGAATAATATATAGAGTTATTTCTCAATTATATACTCTGAAGAGTTTTTAAGGAGCAATTATATGTCTTTGATATTTCTCTAAAAACCCTAACGGGAAAAACTAGAAATATGACATATATTTGTGTTTAATATTGTCTCATTAAAACTTTATATGAGAAACCTTGAAGAGGAAAAACTCATAGAAAGAAAAGAGAACAATATGATTATTTAATAAGGCATGGTGTGAGAGCATTCTCCCCCTCAACCTTATTTGAATATTCCTCCAAAAACCACGTGGGAAAAATAGGAAGGAATATGATATGATATGATATGTTGTTAAAACTCCTTTTAAAACCATGTAGGAAAAATAAGGAGAAAATGATACAACATATGATTTGTACTTAAAACCTTTCTATGGAAAAGTTTATATACCTTTTGTATATTCCTTATAAAAACCCTTTTTTTAGGGAAAAATAGGAATATGGTATATATGATCTTGTGTAGATATTACCTCATTAAAAACTTTTATGAGAAAGTATATAAAACTCATAAAAGAAAAGAGTATAATACAATATATGTACAGTTTAAACCTTTAAGGAGATTCTCCCCCTAAAGCTTGCAAAATATGAAACTGTCTACATTTGTGCTATGCAAGCACTATTATCTTGAAAGATAATAATAGATGATTCAATGGAATCAATAACACAAGACTTGTATGTGATTTATCATTCTGCGATGTCATACATGTTTGCATGATGCTTCATATAATGAAATTATTTCAGAATGATTAGTGGATGTAGCCACTAAAGTTTACTATGTAAACTTCTATGGGATGGTTGTCCCATCATGTGAAAACACAAAAACCTTGTTTGAGATCTGACTTATGGGGATCTAATAAGTAGTCAGTATCTATATATCCAATTATGTTTAGATCTTGATTTCTTTATTATTGAAGGAAAATATAAAGATCTTTGGTGCTTTGGAGATATTTTTGACTCCAGTCCAATGATATTTAGTTGGATTAACACTATGTCTAGCTAGTGATTTATTTGCAAATGCGATATGAGGCCTAGTGCAATTTGCAAATTACATGAGTGTTCCAACAATGTTGAGATATGGAACCTCCAATCCTTGTATCTCTTCATAAGGTCTCAATTGATCTTTCTCTAAATGTAGAGATCGAATGACCATAGGTATTTTCTTGATATATATGGTTTAGTGTATTAAAATACTCGAGTAAAGGTGTTTAAGTTGTAGACCTAAACAAAATTTGGTTTTGACCAAATCCTTTGTCTCGAATTCCGTCATTTGAATGATTGCGCTTCATCAATATCATTAGTATCGTTGATGATGTCAACATAGACATATATAATGCAATATCCCAGTGAGGATTTATTGATGAATACATATGGGCAATCATCTTTATTTGAGTAGTCCTTTTTATAAGGAACTCATTGAGTCGGTTGTACCAAATTTTATCTGACTATTTCAAGTCATGTAATGACTTATTGAGTTTTACAAAATATATGCTGCATTAGTATTTGGATTCAGAATTTGGATTCCAATGGGAAGCTTTATGTCTAAATCAAGTGACTCATAGGGATTAGTCACTATGTCTATCAACTGTTTAGATAGATAATTTTACTGCCAAAGATATAATTTATCGGAAAATGATTTCACTTATTTTTGGAGAGAATGCTTGATTGATAAATCAATTCGGGTCTCTGCGGGAACCCTTGTGCTACGAGCCTCGCCTTATGTCTCACCACATTATGGTTTTCATACCGTTATATAGATGAAAACATATTTGAAAACCCCACAGGGAAGATTTTGGAGGTGTATGTATTACTGCTGGTAATACTTTTCATTTGTGAGGGAGGCTAACTCTGCTTGAATTACCTCTTTTATGTGTTCCAGTCCAAGTGCGTTTTTTTTTGCACTTGACCATGGATTTTGGATCTGGACCATTTAGAGGTTTTTAGTAATTGATGCAGAGAATTACGTGTCGACAATCGTAGTCTTATGATTATATGTTTCTCCAAAACTCGAGATAGATGATGAAATCTCTTAAACCTTAGTTGACGGTTTTTGTATTTCCCAGTATGAGGACGTCATGGTGTTCCGATGTCCCAGTATCAGATATTGAGTGCACTGTTGATACGGGAGATGGGTGTGGTTAATCCACTTAGTATTTCTCAATTCTAGGTTGAGTTTGCATTTACTAGTTTAGAAGTTTATCCTTCTATTTTCTTCGTACGTCTACGAGAAGTATCACCCTTAGAATTTGTCTCAATTTATGATTGGACCTTTGATTCAACGGGTTCCTTTATGCTTTCAAGAAGCTTCACACTTGTAGGTAACCATACTTCTCCTCTTATCAGATTGATTAGGGAGTTGAATAGTTTTATTTGGTACCTCTATTCTTTCTGGTATATTCCTAACAAGGTGATAGGATTTTGTGACATTTCTGTCATTAGTAAATGTACTTGGCAGGTTATTTGCAATATGTTGCAAATTGATGATTTTCTGAATTTGAATTTCAGATTTATGAGTACGTGGATTTGAGGTGTCAATGTAATAATGTCTTTGAACATTATAATTGATTTCCTGGCATTTTTTTTATTGGTACTTGAATTCTCCCCCTAATGCCTGGAAATGTACCTCATTAAATGTAGGCATACTGGGTAATAAATAGATCCTCTTGAGAGAGGTTTGAGAGACATTGTGATTGACGGATAATGGTATCTCAATATAGATCCCAAATTCCTGTGTATACCCATTAATGTATGCTATGGTGGTGAGAATGGTGCATTTGTAGTGCAACCAAACTTACGCAGATGGGAAATACTTTGTAAATTTCCACGTACTATTTGTAGAGGGAAGTTTGATATTCAGTTAGTTGTAACTGAATCACTTATGCAGCGTGTAAAACTATATAATCCAACATTGAGTTGGTAAATAGCAATTCTATAATGATGGTCTAATAATATGCTTAATCCTCTTTATTAAATATTCTACTTAGCCATTTTGAGTGTGAACATATAGGACAAAATTATTTGAATTCCTAGGGCCTTACAATAATGATTGAAGACTTTTGTAATGTTGTCCATTCGAATTGATTGAATTCGATGTTCTAAGTAATGAGTTCACAACCAATAAATTTGGTATAATTGTGGTAAATACATGGTTTATGTGTATAATAGACACATATAAGATCATATAATATATGAATCTATTAAAACCATAAAATATCAGAATAGACCGATAAATGGTTGTATAGTACCATGTATGTCTTCTTGAATGTCTTCAATAAATTTAAATGGTTTTAGATGAACTTTTAATTTGACGGCCTTAGAATTATTTTCCCTATGACACATGTGGTGCACATAAAATTTAATAATTGAGGAAATGCAATATTATTTAAATAATGACCAATAGAATTGCTAGTATTTTTGTCATCCAATGTTAGAATGATCAAGGCGATAAGGTCTAGTCTAGAATGTATTGACATTCTAAAAAAAATATTTGGTATGCAACATGTGGTACGGGTTTGATGAATACGTAGTATAATTATGTAGAAGAGGTGATACTTATTGAAGTATCACTTTATTATATCTGTTATTTTAGATAAAGAGAAGTGTCTCTTTTTTTATAGGTTTTAATATGGAAACCATTTTAATAGATATTTTATGACTTAGTGAAGTACGAGTTGAATCTAGATAAATTGTTATCCAAGATTATAACTTGAGTACTTGTAGATAGAATAATTTATGGCATTTATGTGAGCTAACAATTATTACATCGCGTCATGCGATTTTTAAATATTTCCTTGGTTTTTGATGAGACCTTAGGAATAATTTGTTTCACTAAGTATATAGTTTGTGGTACCATTTTACACAAAATATCTCTCTTCTTTTATTGTAACAATTCCCGTAAAATCTATATATAAGAATTTTTGTTTGAAAATTCTAGCAGATATATAGAATCTTTGCATATCTATTATGTACCAATGATGTTTATTTGAACCAATTTATGATAATTTTTTGTCTTTAATACTAATTATCCCTTATAAATAAATAGATAGTGAAGTATCTAAATATATATTTGTATGGATCCTAATTAAAGTCTCCATATAGATCATTGGTGGTATATTCCACGATCATGTTATTATGTTGAGAGATTCTCCCCATGATGTATAGTTTAAGTGGTATTTATATCTTCCTTGTGAGAGTTCGAACCACTTATATCATGTATATGGGAGATGAAGTGTGCTTCATATTTTCTCTCTTTAATGATGTGTCTATGTTCCACGGATAAGATACAAATTCACCAATTATTTAGGGTCTTATATTTCTTAGAAGTATGATTATGACTACATTATTGTCATATTTGGACTAAGAAATTTGTTGAAGTGTCCATATGGCATGTGGTAACTCTTTACGATTATATTTGCTTGACTCTACTACTGAGGTTTCAAGTCATAAAACTGAAGTTTTAAGCAAATATTATGAACATGGTTGAACTCATCTATAATTTTAAAGACTAATAGGTGGTTATAATAATAGATAGTCATAGAGAAGACTATTGATATATGTTCATAACATTTGAAGAGTAAACCATATTTTATATGAATTTCGACGCCTATTTAGACTAGAGGTTGAGGTGAATATAGTTCCTTATAATGTATAAGGCTACAACTATGTATGTATCTAGGATAAGCTCATTATCTGGATTAAATTCAGTGAGAGCATAAAAAAAATCCGTGTACTGATAGATTCATCATGATATCCATAGCCAATGTAGGAAAATTGGATTCACTATGAGTGAGATGATCAAAAATTTTCTGACCATTGATCCTACACCTTAATGCATAAATTTGAATATGTAAAATCAAGGAAACTTAAATTTAAACATATTGTAATCTCATGAATTTGAAATAACGATAAGAATCCAATTTACTAATATAGAGTAGACCTTTGAAAATTCATTTTCTAATTGGATACGCATTTTGAGGAGTAAAAAATCCCATGGCAATACAATGTATTACCTTGTGTATGACCAATTTTTAAGAAATGAATCAGGTAATCTCATAATTAGCGTAAGCCCAATTGAATCCGAATATAAATTGAGTATGTTCATGGGAGATAATCACCATATGAATAATAAGATGTGTGTCCCCTTGTAATACAAATGTATCACCTCATGCATACCAAATTTGAAAAGTGGATTTTTATAGTAATCACCTAAAAAGGTGTAGACCTTTTATCCAAAACTTTGGATTTTATTTTGAGGATAATCACTATGCATGAGGCACAATGTTGATTCTTTTATAGTACATGAGGATAATCATGTATATATAGTCAACATCAAAATAATATGATGTTTTGGTTATTTCAAAATGGAGATTAATTTTTATTTGCATGATACATATGTATAGCTTAAAGATAAGCTAACTGGATATGACAATTATTTTGTAAAGGGATTGTAATTTGAAGACAAAATAAAAATTATCAAGAAAACAATGGCTTAAACATATTTGTATAATAATTAAAAGAGTATGAATCTAAATGTAAAATTATGTAGACTCAATTATATATATGGTAGTACTAAATAATTTACTAGCCACATGCCGTGTACATGTTGCATTTATGTGTATTTGTGCCATACCGATGGATTCTTTGTGAAGTTGAAAGTTGTCTGGAGCAAATGCATCTACCGATAGAGGCTTGGCAAGGCGACCAGATTGGGGTGGCTGCACAGTGCGCGGGGCTCTCACGAGGCGGTGCCCAGCCGCTCGGACCCATCGACGCCCGACGGAGCGACGGGCTAGGACTCCGGTGGAGTCAGGGCGCGGGCGAAGCAACCGGCGCGCCTCAAGCGCGCCAGGGTGTTTGCGTGGCTGGGGCACGGCAGGCGTGCTGAGGCCCGGGTGGCGCTCCGGCAGGCGGCGTCTTCCTCCGGTTTCTCTTATGCATCTGGTAGGTATGAATGAGAACAACTTCTTCCATTTCTTTTTCCCGTGGTTCTTGTTCTGAGTTCGAAAGATCTGAACTTGTTCTTGTTCTTTGTTTTTATTGCTCGCAATAGAACATTCGTGCTGATAACGTGTTTGAAATGAAGAACGAATTGAAGAACGCAAGAACAAAAATTGACACAGAATGAACATAGTGATTGTTGAAATGATCTCTCTTTATTGTCATTAATTTATGGAATGTACAATACATGTTTTATATATAGAGGAGAGGGGATGCGACCAACGGACGCATCGCTTGGCCAACGAGTGGACGCGATGCTTCGCCAGGCTTGCCGTCGTTTGGTCTTTGGGATGAAATTAACTGCAACACGTGCGTTGTCGCTTTCACGGCATGGTACAGCTTGGCCGTGCAACTTTCGTACGGAAAGGACGAACCGGCCACAGCACCGGTGATCCTTTTTTAACATTTCTTTTTTCACCTTTTGCAAGGGAAGAAAAAGAGAAGCCTGGAAGATATGATAGAGATCATGATATGATTGTTATAGCCAAAGAGATTCTGTGAATACATGAGACAGCATGTAAGCACTAAAGTGGAGCTAGTAATCCTAGCGCTTTAAATCTCAAAAGGATTAGTGTGCGTTTGGATTTAGAGTTTTTGTGTTTAACATAAAGTTGTTTAAATATTTATTTTTAGTTTAAAATAAAAGTTGGACTGTTTAAGTACATACTCTTAACCTACATAGAGCTTTAGAGTGTGTTTGGTTCAAGGAATAAAAAGTGAGATGGGATGGGATGAGACGAGCACATTTTATATGTTGTTTGGTTAAGGGACAAAAGGAATCGGGATATTCCACCAGGGGAATATTTGAGATATATTCCTCCAAAATAGGGCCGCTTTCATCCCTAAAAATTGAGCGGACGGAGCCATCCCATTTTTGCTCTGTCCACTCAAAACGGCTGAGCAATTGGAGCATCAAGAAGCTTCAGGCGACGGTTGGTGCAAGCGACGGTCGGGACTTCGATCGGCGGCGATCGAGGGTTAGGGCGGCAACTGAGATAGGCGGTCGCTCGAGGGCTGGGGAAGCAACTGAGGCAGGCGACAGCTGGGGCTTCGGGCGACGGCTTGGGGCCTGGGTTGGGCTAAGGCAGGTGGCAGTTGGGGCCTTCAGCGGTGATGGGGGTAGGGAGACGACGACCGAGGCTTTGGTCGGTGGCTCGGGGTCTGGGCGGGGGAAGGCGACGGACGCGAGTATTGAGTCTTACGAAGGATGACATGTGGGTCATATTAATTGTGTTGCTAATGGTGTTTCAATTGATATTCATCCCTTTTCCTCAATCTCTCTAACCAAATATAAAATTGGGATGAACCCATCCTATTTATTGTGGCTTAAACCAAACAGGAGACGGAACGGTACCAACCAATAAAACTGGATGAGATAATCCTATCCTATCTAGTCTCAGAACCAAACATATCCTTAGAATTTAGATCTGGTATTTTTAGAGCTCGGGATTTCTTACAGCTACATAACAAGAATCTTAAATTTAAAATTGCCGCAAATGAGATCATAGTCTGACAAATTTAGCATACATGCACGTGGTTATTCAGTAGACACACTTATTTTCGAAGACACAAATACTAATACTACCTCCATTTTAAAATTAAAATATAAGACATAAAAATTTTATATAGTTCATTGATCATTAGTTAATTCTATTACATATCAACAACTATTTTAATATAACTATATAACAAACACAACAAGCATAACAAGCAAAACTTAAGATATTTTAAGCTTAATTATTAATTAAATATTTTTATTTCGAAACAGATGTAATACATACGTCAAAACACAATTTAACCTATAATATAAGATATATTTTTCTGACGAGTTTGACAAATTTATTTTTGGGACGAAGAATCAACGTATTTCAAAACCGAACCTAATTAACTGCGTACGTGTCATGACTTTTCGTAGCCGAAGAATATTGGTGGAAACGAACCAAACCGTATGTCCAGCTGACGTGGACAGTTGTGGCCTGGATGATGCCGTGCGGTGTGTTCTGTGTTGCATTGCATGGTACATCTGGTTCTGGTAGGAAAAAAAGTGGGAGTAGTGGAGTACACGGCCGTGGTTACGGACAGTACGGTCCACGTGGAACCCCGGATGACGTGGCTGCTGTCGTCATCGACGGACAGTGCGGTAGGTAGAGGCGACGAGGCTGCAGTGGCGACAGGTCATCGTGATGGGCCCAGTGAGCATGCGCGAGTGCCCTTCCGCTTTGCTTCCATTTATCATTGCATCCATGCCCCACACATCTCTGTAAATACTAGTATTTCACAAAGATTTTCTTTTAAGATAATATTGATAAGTTGGTGGTAAAAATGATACTAAAAGATTACTTATTAATTATAAAATAATATTGTGAATTAATATGTAAAATATAGTTAGGAGCAAGGGCGTAACTAGGTAGGTAAGGAACCACCTCTGAAAATGGCCCATTAAGATTCTAATAAATCTATTTTCACGTCTAATCTAATTTTAAATCGTCAAACAACCCAATTTATATTATTTTATAATATTATAATATATTATTGTTATAGTTATATATAATATTTTACATAAACATATTTTATATGTATATATAAAATTTATGATGTTATATTATACAAAATTGAAGCGTGTATTAGGTACACCCAATGATTTTATCCTAGCAACACGACCGGTTAGGAGGTGTTATAAGAATAAATCTCGTTGATTTGCGCTCTGAGAAAGTCATTTTACAAAGTTCAAAGGTTAAAAATCATTTTGGATGGATGTAGTAATTGTTAGTGTTAAATTAATTAATTTGCTCTAAAAAATACTTAACACGGAGATTTTTTGTGAAAACCAAAAGGAAGACAAGTTTAAGCTTGTAGACCTTTATCCTAGAAATTAATTCGGATATATACCTAAATAAAAATAAATAGTTATGAATAGTCATATGATGTATCTCGTTTACTTTTAGTTACCTGTGTTTACAATTATACCTCTCATTTGGCAAATATTCTTTGGTTTTGACCTTGAGTCGTATAATTTTGACTATTATTTTTTAAGCAATAAACAAGTAAACAACCCTAAATGTAATAAAACTATATAGTTAAAAGTTATCACGTGTCAAATCAGTTAAATACTACATGTCCATGTACGTGCAAAGCAATAAATGGATTATTCACTCATGGCAGTAGATGGATCGACGTCTGTGCCATGCGCGACGTGTACGCAACTACGCATAGGTGCATGCTTGCTCGTGTGGGCCCCGCGCTCTTTTCCTCTCTGTGGTGGGTCCCACGTGCCGGACCACGCTAGCTACTCCATGTACTAGCTGATGTACACAGTGTGGAAACAGTAGTCAGGGCCTAACATAAAATCCCAATATTTCAATTACCATAAAGAAAAAATATAATATGATAATATATTAAATAAAGAAAAACAAGAAAAGTAGTCTTGCGTAAAACATAGTTTGAGTGTTTATGACCAGTTTTTGGGTGATACAAAACATTTAGAAACTCCTGGTCTTAAGTCCAAGTTCTAGCTCCATTTGTTGAAAATTGGGCCAATGAGATGAACTAGTTATTTAATTTCAAGCATGTGTATATGATTAAATTTAGTGGGATGGAGATCCACTTATAAGGTGGAGTTATCTCTATTTATTAAATAGAGAAAAGTCATGAGGATTTGGCTAAATTCACACGTGTGTATTCGTGTATTTTTCACGTGAGATACTGCGTGCGTGGTAGCAGAATAGTGCCAAGTCTATTCAAATTTTTTGGACTTTCATGTGTACATTATTTGTATCTAAATGCACTGTTTCAATGTGATCAAAACTGAAATTTGAATAGTCGTCAAACGTCAGAATAAATATTTCAATTACTAGTTGTTTTGAATGCGTGATTTATAACTTATGTTGCTAGTATTTGTGGCCAAATTTATGTGATATGAATTTGACAATTACTAGTAATAAGTTCTTAACTTTATTCTCGCATAGCTATGGTTGTCTATAAAAGATTGAAGACATCTAATCTGAAGAACCCCTTTTGTTCCCCTACCGACAACAGCAGCAGGAACTCGTTGGCAAGCGGTGATAATACCTCTTCAGAGACGGAGAACATCCAAGTGATGGAGATATGGTGCGACTGTCGTGGCCCTATTATGCCCGGCCACCGATGCGAGCCCTTTGCGAGATGGGTGAAAATCATCATCGACTCGGGGGACTCGGACGATGGGGACAAGCGGCGAAGGTACCAAGCAACAATAAGTGGCTTCAGTACCAAGCGCCAGTGAGCGGCGGCAAGCAGCTTCGGTACCAAGCGCCAGCAAGCAACGTCAACCATGAAGGAAGAGAGGTCCATTTTTGGGGTTGGTACTTTTTGTTGAACTTGTTAGATAATTTTGCTAAAATTGGATAGTAGAGTACTGCGTGCGTGGTAGCAGAATAGTGCCAAGTCTATTCAAATTTTTTGGACTTTCATGTATACATTATCTGTATCTAAATGCACTGTTTCAATGTGATCAAAACTGAAATTTGAATAGTCGTCAAACGTCAGAATAAATATTTCAATTACTAGTTGTTTTGAATGCGTGATTTATAACTTATGTTGCTAGTATTTGTGGCCAAATTTATGTGATATGAATTTGACAATTACTAGTAATAAGTTCTTAACTTTATTCTGGCATAGCTATGGTTGTCTATAAAAGATTGAAGACATCTAATCTGAAGAACCCCTTTTGTTCCCCTACCGACAACAGCAGCAGGAACTCGTTGGCAAGCGGTGATAATACCTCTTCAGAGACGGAGAACATCCAAGTGATGGAGATATGGTGCGACTGTCGTGGCCCTATTATGCCCGGCCACCGATGCGAGCCCTTTGCGAGATGGGTGAAAATCATCATCGACTCGGGGGACTCGGACGATGGGGACAAGCGGCGAAGGTACCAAGCAACAATAAGTGGCTTCAGTACCAAGCGCCAGTGAGCGGCGGCAAGCAGCTTCGGTACCAAGCGCCAGCAAGCAACGTCAACCATGAAGGAAGAGAGGTCCATTTTTGGGGTTGGTACTTTTTGTTGAACTTGTTAGATAATTTTGCTAAAATTGGATAGTAGAGAAGCATGCTTCGGTAGTGAGTTGGATAATTTTGATGAAATCAAAATAATTTTAGGGGCGAAGAGAAGGGGGCGCCTAGGGGCCTGGCCCCTCCCAACAATTCTTACATAAGCCTGGTAATAAGCTCTCCTCATGTTTCAATACTGAGTTGGCCCCCTCTTTTTTCATTTTTAGCTCCGCCCCATAAACATATTTCAATTTTGTTGAACTTGTTGCAGGATAATTCGGAAGGCGGAAACAAGATGAAGACATCTTTTAACAAGAAGCTTCACAAAGTGAGTGAGAAGTTGCATATCCTCAATGAGAAAATCGATGCATTGAGTGAGAAGATGCATGTTCTCACTAACAAATTCGATGCAGTGATTGACAAGCTCTTTAGGAAGTGATGGATGTAGCAAACTATTGGGTAGCAATCTTTTGGGCATCAACCATGGATTTATCCCTACGTAGTTAGTTCAGTACCTATGTTGGGGGAGATAATCCCGACAGCCGAAGTGGGACCCCCAACTAGGGGGCCCGATGCCCGACGCCGAAAGGACCGGGACCTGCGAGGATAGAAGCCGGAGGCTCCCGGAGGCTCCGAGACCCCCCGGAGACCGCCCTCCGGGAGAAGAATGCCGGAGGCCGCCCTCCGGGAGAAGGATGCCGGAGATTGCCCTCCGGGAGAAGGATGCCGGAGGCCGCCCTCCGGGAAAAGAATGCCGGAGGCCGCCCTCCGGGAGAAGAATGCCGGAAGCCGCCCTCCGGGAGAAGGACGCCAGAGGCCGTCCTCCGAGAGAAGATTGCCGGGGGTCATCCCCCGGCTCGCAGCAGTGAAGCCGGAAGGAACGTTGGCGAAAGAAATAAGAATAAGTGTACTGGGGGACAGGATCGCGATCCTCTGGGCCGTGTCGGGTGGTGCAAGAGATCGCGATACGGATGATACGGTGTCAGAGCCGAATCTTCTTGTCTGTACTGTGTATAGTCCGTTTTGTCTGTACTACCGACCGAGGCCTGGCCACTTGGCAGTTGGTGGTCCAGAAGCGCTCGACCTGTCGGGTAGGGCACCCTATAAATGCCCCCCAACTGTAGTTGTAACGACAAGTTCAAGGAACATTGAATACACCACTCTCGTTTCCACTAAAACCTGTTGGTCCAATCCGTCGCTCCAACAACCTACTTATTATGTCACTACTGATGTATGGCTAAGACTTGATGTAATGTCTAGATTCTAAAGTTTTGGAATGTGAAATGGAGTTTCCAGATTCTGAAATGGATTGCAATTAGATTGAATACATACTGTAATAAAATGTATAGATTCTGAAGTTATGGAATCTAAAATGGACTTTCTAGATTCTGAAATTTTGAACATTAAAATAGATTGCAATTGGATTGAATGCATACTATAATGAAATATTCAGATTCTGAAGTTTTGGACTCTGAAATGGAGGTTCTAGATTCTGAAATTTTGAACATTGAAATGGATTTCAATTGGATTGAATGAATTAATGCAACAAATGTTATAAAATAGAATATGCACAAGTTCTAGATTGCTGAGTTGCTAAAATGAGCACAAAACAAGTGGATATGTACATGTCATTGCATAGCATTAAAAAATAGAGTGAACACTAATCTTTATTTATACAAAAAAATCATCGTCATCGCATCAGCGTCATAGACAGGTGCAACAACTCCATCAACCAAATCATCGTCATCAACATCATCTTCTTCATCTCCCAAGTCCTCATCCCTCGGTTCATTTATAGTTTTAGCCATTGCCTTCTCAATGATAAATGCATCACCACTAACACATTCAATGTCTGACCTTACCCAATTTGTCAATTCTCTTTGTATCCCTGAAAACATTCATAGCTTCCACACCAACATCAAGTGAGTCTATATCAATTTATTCATCATTTTGAAATCCAACAAAAAGATTTATGGGTTTCATCCTAACAACATTGCACCAATATGTTTTTTTCACATTTTTCACATAAAACACCCGCTCCGCTTGTGTTGCCAAGATGTAAGGATAATCTAAATAACGAAAATGAGAATTATGAATATCAATAATCCCATATTGATCCCTACTATAACCTCTTCCCTTGCTCTTAGTGCTTCTAGGTACATCAAAACAATCACACTAGAAGAGGACCACTTCCTTCTCATCTGCAAAATCTAGAGATATTATCTTGTTAATCACACCATATATACTAGTCCATATTGTCTGTACTATCATCGCCCTTAACAATAACTCCACTATTTTGAGTAGTTAATTTCTTCTCCATGGCGGCTGGCCGGAACAAAAAACCCATCTATGTAGCATCTATTGTACACACGTGCCTGTTGGTGCGACGGATCGAACCAGCAGGTTTTCTTAGTGGAAAATGGGAGTAGTGTATTCAATGCCCTCTTGAGCCTGTCCCTTACAACTGTGGTTGGGGGTATTTATAAGGCGCCCCGTCCAGAGGCCTAAGCGCCTCTGGAACGCCAACAACTACCCGGCCGACCGCCGGTCAATAGTACAGACAAAACGGACTATATACAGTACAGACAAGAAGATTCGACTCTGACAGCGTATCAGCCGTGTCGGACGCCGCCTGCGCCGCCCGACATGGGCCAGAGGATTGCGATCCTGTCCCCCTATACGTCAGCCTCGTCCTTTTCCCGCCAATGCTCCCTTCGGGTTCGCTACTGCGGCCGAGGGAAAGGCCCTTGGCGATTCCTTCCCGGAAGGCGGTCTCCGACGACCTTCTTCCGAAGGACTGCCTCCGGCAGCCTCCTCCTGGGGGGCGGCCTCCGGCAGCCTCCTCCCGGGGGGCGGCCTCCGGCAGCCCTCTCCCGGAGGGCGGTCTCCGGTATTCTTGGCTTCAAATCTCTAGGCGGTGGGCCCCCCGGTCATCGGGATTATTGTAACACCCCAGAAATTAAAAAAATAAAATAAAAAGAAAATAATATTTAAATCATTTTTGGATTTATGATTAAAGGAGAAATAACAAAAGAACCCAAATAAAGCCAAACAGGGAGAAATATTCAAAATTTGGACCTGGAAATTTTATGAGATGAACTAGAGACCAAAATATAATTTTAGGGATTTTTACAAATTTTTATCTACAGTGATTCAACCCTTAACCAAATATCTGAATTTTTGGAATTATTTTAAATCGGAGAAGCATTTAAAATCAAACTGGGCCTTAACCCTCAATCTGCCTCAGCCCAGCCCAGCCCAGGCCGCCAGCCACCGACAGGTGGGACCGACCTGTCGGCGCTCGCGTCCTCCCTCTCTCTCTCGCCCGCGCCCCGCCTGGCCCACCCGTCAGCCACCCGTGCCCTGTCCACACTCTCTGATCAACTGGCCCCGCATGTCGGCGCCCTCCCTCCCGCACTCGCACACCGACAGGTGGGGGCCACCTGTCGGATCCATCTTCCCCGGTGGAAACCCCCCCTCCCCTTTCCTTTCCGGCGAGATCCCCTTCCGAATCCCGCCGCCGGCCACCCGCGTTAGCCCAGATTTACCCGGATTCCTTTTCCTCGAGCACCAGCGATCACCTTCCCCCTAATCCCCACGCGTCTTTGGCTTAGACAGCAAGCATGCGCGCATATGGAAGCCCGCCGGTGCAAAATAGGAATCACCTCGGATCTCCACGGTTCCCTTCCGTTTAAACGACGGCGAAACCCCTATTTAAACCCCTCCGGCCACCGCACATCGCTCACACCACGTTAGCCTGAACCAGAGCAAGAACCGAGCGCCCCGACCCATTTCGGGTTTTCTCTCTGTTTCAACTCCGGCAAACCCTCGCCGGCGATCCAGGCCACCACGCCCCTCTCCGTCGCCACCTACGTGACCACCAAGGCCCGCCCGTCCTCGGCCACGCCTCCGCTGGTCGGAAGGACCACCGGATCGCCTCGCCGCCGGCGAACCCGAGGAACTCCACTGCCCCTCTTCGACGCCGGTCACCGTCAGCTCACCGTCACCGCCACCACCGGTACGACCGAATTCCCCTGGCCTCGCCAGTCCCATTTTTACCCCTAGCTTGGTCGATTACCCCTCGCCGTCGCCGGAATTCGTCGCCGACGCTCCGCCGGAGCCAGAGACGAAGGGGTACTTACCCCTTCGCCGCGTGCCGTGCCGGACAAGACCTCGGCCGCACGATCCGCAGCGCACGGCCACGATTAGAACCCGAGATCGAGGGCCCGGATTGCTTTGACCGATGTTGACCGGTATCGGGCAATCTGAGCCCTCCAATCTCACTTAAGCGCCCCGCCCTGCGGTCGTCCGTTGGATCTGGATCCAACGGTCCTGCTCGGCCTGGTCCACGCGCGCAATCAACGGTTCACGGTGAACCCAGTTCACCGTGGACCCGAGACGGTTTTCAGTTTAAATAAAATTCCAGAAAATAGTTTAAACTTCAAAAATTCATATCTTGCTCATTTTAACTCCAAATTTCACCATTCAAATTTTGTTAGAACCAGAATATTATTCTCCACACATTAATGCCATAAAAACAGTATATTTCTGTTTCCCAAAATATTATTAATAAATAAATGAATAAAAATCCCTTATGATTAAAATGAATAATACAGAAAATAAATTGGGAAAAATCCTAAAATATTAGACTTTACTGTTTTATATAAAACTCAGAATATTAAAATACTACTTCACATAAAAACACCCACAAATGATGTATGTTCCTTTATTTTGTGAATTTTATCTGTTTATTGAATGTATTATTTATTTTTCGTAACGAAGAAGACTACGAGTTCGTCGAGGAGCAGGAGTTCTACCCCGAGGTTCCTCCTTCACCCTTTGCTGAGCAAGGCAAGTCATCGACCATCTCTGTGGAAACAGTTGATCATAATTGAGCCCATGTTTTAATAACTTATCGCTATAACCCATAGGTTAATATTGCATTAGTCAAATATTCAAGCCTTACACTTATATTTATTAGATCCCCGTCCTTGTGTGCAAACCCAAGCCATGCTTATTGAGCCTTAACTCCTTGTCACTCTACTATAAAAATATTAGCTAGTGCCCAATGTACCGGCACAACTGCTATAGGTTAAAAAGAACGAGTCGTAGATAGCTGGATTCTGTATATGTATTTCCCTGTTATTCTTGTCTCTGGACTCTGTTGGAGTTGGCTAGGTTATAAGTATGGTGGGTTCCGGGTGCAAGCTCGGGCACTGGTTTGTCGCACCCGGGGCACTATAAGGACCGGTCTGCGGGATCTGTTGCAAAGCACTTCCGTACCAACCACAAGTCTAATGGGTAAGTCCTAACTGGAAGTGTGGAACTCTTCGGCTCTATGCACCATAGTGGAGGGGTACAAGGGGCTAGCCTGCGGGCGACTTGTACCAAAGAAGGCTCAAGGGGGGTATGGTGAGCACTCGACACGTCGAGACACGATACGAAACCCATAAGAGGGTGTTGTGGAGTCGGAGGGAACCATATGGAAGGTTTTGGCACAGTTCCCGTGTGATGGGTCATCTCGTTACACTTCGGTGTAGGTGATGAGTGCGTGCCTTGTGGGTACAGTGGTACATCTCTGATCAGAGTAATTTAATCTTTTCGAAAAGCCGAGCCCACGGTCAAGGGCGGGTTGTGTGACTACTCGCAGTTAGTTTACAATTGTTTGAATGTTCGGGTTATTCAAGGCACGTAAGGACTGTTGAGCGAGGTGGGGTGACTGTACCCCTCGAGTTAGAAGATGATGATACACATGCACCTGTTTACTTTTCCGTACTAATAAATTACTCTCATTTAAAGCTTTACAATTATGCTGCTTCCGCAAAACTAGCCACTATCTCCCTTGTTATTACCTTGCATTATATTTGCATTCGGTGGCTTGCTGAGTACATCTGTACTCACCCCGTTGACTTACACCATCAGAGCCCGTCTACTACGAGGAGGATGAAGGTCTGGAGTAGCGACCCAGTCAAGGCGAGACTGGAAGGAGGCGTTCATCTAGGACCCTTGATTTTATTAGTTTCTCTTCACTTTCATTCACTTTTGTATTAATGCGGTCTACGAACCGTGAATGATTGCCCGTATTGTACGTGGTCGCTTGATGAACGTCTTGTTTTATTGATTTTCTATGGAATTTCAATAAAGGTCCTGATTTATTAAATCGGGGCGCGACAATTATCTCCCCCAACAGTGCCCAATGGTCTGATCCACACGAGAGGGCATATATCAACTCACTAGTTTTGCCTTGTAGATGTATAATGTGGATCTACATTGTGAACAACAAATAAAAATAATAGTTAACAAAATGATTCCAAAATGAAGAACAACCAAGAACTATGGATTTCCTTTTTAGAAACTTACTTTACGCTGAAACCATTCAACAAATTGGTCCTTGTGATGTTTTTCAACATTCCTTGAATTTATTCTCCTGAGTTCATCCAAATGATCACCGCAAAGAATTATTTTTTTCCTTTTTGTGCATCAATAAAGTATGAAAACATTTAATTAATAAAAAAATGACGATAGACATTGAAAGGCTAACAATAGTACTTACTTCATCCATGGCTTAACCTCATCACAATTTGTTAGTAAGTAGTGCCTCATCCACTTCAACTCATTTGGATCAACTATCTCCATGGTATATCCTTTCTTGTTGTAGTCAATTCTCCTAAATATAGTAAGCCCAGATGGTGGCTCTATAACGGTAGCGCTTTCATGATGCTCTGGTCTATTAAGCTTGGTCTTAACATATTCACAGAAGTGAGAGAAAAATGTTAGACACTCCTCTGATATGTATCCCTCGCCTATTGAACTTTCAGGGTACACTTTGTTCCTCACGGAGCCTTTAAGCGTATGTAGGTAGCTCTCAACTAGATACATCTATCTACAACACATAGGGCCTCCAAGTCTAGCCTCTTCAGCAAGATGCACAAGCAAATGCATCATTATATCAAAAAATGCAGGTGGGAATATCATCTCAAGCCGACAAAGATCTCTCTAATCATGTTGTCTAGGTGCTCAGTGTTTTTTCTACAACTAACTCCTTTAAACATATTGCATTGAAGAATTTGCTAAGCTGAATCAATGCGATTAGTACATCTTCACGCAATATGTTGCGTACCAATAAAGGCAATATTTTTTGTAGAACAACATGGTAGTCATGAGTTTTCATTCTGGACAAATTACACTCCTTAGCGTCCACACATCTTCTGATATTGGAGGCATATCCATCAGGCATCTTCACTCCTTCAACAAATTTGCATAGAGTTGTCTTCTCATCCTTTCCTAAAGTGTACAACGCTAGTGGAAAAATATACTTACCATTCTCCACAACAGGATGTTGATCCTTCCTTATACCCAAATGCTCCATGTCAAGCTGAGTGTTTTCACTGTCCTTACATTTACCTTCCTTGTCAAGCAAAGTCCTAGTATGCTCTCACATATATTTTTCTCGATGTGCATGACATCCAAATTATGTATTATGAGCAATGATTCCTAATAAGATAATTTTAAAAATGCTAAACTTCCTCTAGTTGTGCTATTTAGTTTCTTCCTCGCGTTGGTTTCTCTTTCTTGTATGCAACCCAAATTTCACTTGCTCAAAACTCTCGTACTGCGCCAGCACTTGTTGTCCAGTGAGGGGCACTGGAGCCTCCATACTTTCAGCCTCTTTATTGAAACTGACTTTGTTCTTTCGCCACTTGTGATCTAAAGGCAAAAAACGGTGATGTCCTAGGTAGCAATGCTTGGAGCCATATTTTAGCCACAAGTAGTCAGTGTCTTTGTGGCAATACGAACATGCAAACTTTCATTTTGTGCTCTAAAATCATTAATTGTCCAAAGTAAAACTACATGTAGATTAAAATTATTCTTTGCCTTTGCATCCCAAGTTTCAATACCATTTTCCCAAAGATCCTTTAGCTTATCAATTAGGGACTGCAGGTACACATCAATATTCATCCCAGGATATTTTGGACCGGGGATCAACATCGACATCATCCAATACGATTGTTTCAAACATAATCAAGGAGGCAAGTTATACAGTATTAATATCACTGGCCATGTAGTATATGTCACATTTAACATACCAAATGGATTGAACCCATCAGATACAAGATCAAGACTAACATGTCGTGGATCCATTGCAAAGTCCGTAAACTTGTTATCTACATGATTCTACGCCAAAGAGTTAGCAGGGTGCCACATTTTCCATCATTGACCAATTCCTCCTTGTGTCATCGCATATATGATGTCGTTTCCTCTCTCATAAATAATCTTTCTAATCGAGGAATAAGAGGAAAATACCGTAGAATTTTACTTGGATGAAGCTACTTTGTCGTTGTGATGCTAACTTCACCATCTTCAACACAATCTTTCATTTTCCACCGAGACTCACCACATGTTGGGCATGTATCCATATGTTCAAAATCACCTCGAAACAACACACAATCATTCACATGCATGAATCTTTTGGTAGTCCCGTCCTAAATCACGAATAACCCTCTGCACTTTGTCCAAGGTGTTTGGGATACAATACCTTTTAGGTAGCACTAGTGAGAACAAAAGAAGTATATACTCCAAAGCACTGTTACTCAGACCAAACATGCACTTAATCTGAAAGAGCCTCACAATGAAAGAAACCTTACTTGCCTCTTTACAATTCGTGTACAGTTCCTTCTGCGCCTCTTGCAATAAATTAAAGAACTTCTTGGCACCCTTATTTGGCTCGTCATTATTACCTCCTACAATTTCTCCATGAATAACACCCATAATTAGTGAAGTCACCAGATTACACACACGAGGACCATCACCTATTGCATCATCATCATTGCAATCTGCATCATCATGATCATCTTGAGGTTCACTTTCTTAAATGAAACTTTCATCAAACCCTTTCATCAACAAATTAACTTGAAACTCCATTTTGTTCATGAATGATATGCCACAACACCTTGAACAGGGACAAGATACAGTCTCTCCTTTACTTGTGCCTTCAAATGTGTCATCAACATATTTCTTGAAATGTTCTTGCCACTCAGAGGTTGACTTATCCATGTGCATCCAACTTTGGTCATGATGCGACATTTTATCTTTGAAAAAGTGGCATCACATTCAATTATTTCAAAAATTACATTGTTGTAGTTCTCACACACAATTGACACCAAACCTAGCTAAGCATGCATGAATAGAAGAGATTGACATTTAATAAACATTTAGGATCACTAATTGAGTAGACATGATCATTGACGTCGGCGATGAAGGAGATTGCTAGAGGCGCGCGACACGGCTAGAGTCGAGGCCACAATGGTAGGTGCACACGGTGTGGAGTAGGGGGCAGTGGTGGAGGCGATGGAGAGGAGAGGTGGAGGCACACGACTAGGGTAACGGGAGAGGGTGCAGGATTAGGCTGAAGTGCGGGGCGTGGAGGTGTGCACCGTGACATATGGAGGAGGGCAAGATTTGATAGTTTGGGATATTTTTAATTCTCCACACAACAAACACTACTTCATGCACACTTTAATCAACAAACTCTATGTAGCCTAGTGGCAAATTTGTTACCTTCTAACCACGAGCACCGAGCACCCTGGTTCGACTCTACATAACGTATTAAAATTTCATTGCTAAAGATCAACAACTAATGCAACGATAAATATAATTCATGCAACACATTATACATGCAGGGAAATATCATTGTTTTGCGATCAACAATTTCATTGCAATATAGGCAACATAATAATATTTTGTTGCTAAATATCAAAAACTTATGCAACAAAAAATATAATTCACATAACACATTATACATGTTATTTTTATAACGTCTTGCAATGATCGTTGAAAACATTGCAACAATGCCTGCATGTTGCAACCAAATATCAAATTTTCATAACCTGGTTATATCATGGCGATAACCACAACTACTTACGACCAAATTATATGTGGTGGAAATATCATCTTTTTATTGTCATGATTTTGATGAAAATCTATCCACTATTGCAACCAAAACTGAGAACCATGACAATAACACCTACAGATTGCAACCAATTATTAAATTTTCATAACCTGGTTATATCACGGCGAAAACAACAACCACTTGCGACCAAATTATATGTGGTGGCAACATCATCTTTTTATTGCCACAATTTTGATGGGAATCACAATGCAAATATAATCGTGGCAACATTGTTCACTATTGCAACCAAAACTGAGAAATGTGACAATAACACATATGTATTGCAACCAAATTGGTATCATTGTCGTGTGGACCGTGGCTAAAGGGTGAAAATCTAGTAGTGTATGCAATGTATAATGTATAAATTTGGTGATGTCCTCCGTTGACTAGATGATTGATCTTTATTAAACAACTATATATCAGAAACATAGGTTGGTGCATGTTGATTATTTGGGATACTTGCCATATCCCTAATTCATAAATTCATTAAGCAAATTTCTCATAAATGATTTTATAAACTGAAATTTAATAGTAAGCATGTAATAAAATTATGAAAGACACATAAAGAAAGAAGATTGCATGAATACAATATAGGAACAATATTAGCATGAACAAACTTGTGAAAACAAATAAAAGAACATAAATTTTCACACACATCCACAAATAATCTACATTGCAACATTTTCACCCATTTCCACGTCCACATTTCTACATCTCAACATATCGGAGGAGTAAGAGGACCTTACGAGGTGCGGAGGTACGGAGGGCACGAGCCATAGAGCACCGAGGAGCACAATGAAAATGACAGTGCGTTAAGGAGTGAGCACGATGTAGGCAACAGTGCGGGAGCCACATGCGACAGTGTGGGGGCCACAAGTGACAGAGAGGCGAGGGGCACAATGAAGATGACATTGGCGCTGGGAGTCTATGGTTAGAGTTGCGCGAAATGAAAGCATATCGATTCACTTCGGGACTTTTGCCTATTTAGAGATGTCAATGGGTAAAATACCCATGGGTATGACCCGCCCATACCCGTACCCAACAGAGCAAACATATACCTGTGCCCATACCCATACCCGCCCACGAGTATCAATTCCTTCCCATACCCGTACCCATGTGGGTATTTGGTACCCGACGGGTATCCATACCCGTATTCATGCCCTGAAACATACTTGTGAAGACAACGTAAAATAAGATGCACGAGGTCGATTGGATCGAGAATGGAGTGCCCTCCACTGACGTCATGGAAGTGTCCACTGAGGTCGTGAGGCACTCCTCGATGGCCTTCAGGCGGATCACATTCACTGCCATTGTTGCCTGCTCCTCCTCCCTACTCTTCTCACTGACGGCGATGTGACATGGCTACTGTGATAGGAGCAGAGGGCATCAGGGCGATGCAGCAAAAGCAGAGGACGGTGACACGATATGGCGATGTTGGACTGCAGGAGGCGAGGAGCATGGTCGGAATAGTAGATTAGTGGCATGACATTGAGATGAGAAACAGGGAAAGGAAACCAAGTAAGGTGGTGGTGTGAAGGCGTGAAACATGCAAGGCAAGGGCGCACCGCGCATAGCTAGCTGGACAAAGGAAACAGCCCGGAGGGGAAATTTAGGGTTTAGTTGTTTTGGGCCTCCTTATTTGGGCTCTTTATAAATTTGGCCCATGTTATATATATATATATATACGGGTACACGGGTAAACGGTATGGGTAATACGTTCTCATACCCATACCCATTTACCCGACGGGTATAATATTTTCCCATTTATATATCCGTGGGTATTAATTTATCCCCATACCCATACCCTAATAGGGTAATTACCCACGGGTAAACGGGTATCGGGTATCCATTGCCATCTCCGTGCCTATTTATAAGAGGGAGTCATCAGTGACGAGTGGTAACTACTACCCGTTACTAATGACTTATCATCAGTGATGGGTGGTAGTTACCACCCATCACCGATGATTAGTAGCACAACACTCGTGCGGTCACCCCTAATAGTGACCGCACAAGTGTTGTGCTACTATTCAACGATACCATGGATAGGTTTGTGTGGAATAAATCCTGGTCCGATGCTTCCACACGACAATGGATGTGCCGAGCCAGGCAACATCCAACACAAGCCTCAACTCCATCGCCAAGAAAGAAAATGAGCAAGAAGAAAGAGGAGAATATATGTTGCATTTGGTGTTTTGAAGTCTTGAAACACAAACATCCAGGGTATTAAATGAGCTAATGTCAATTAATGTACATCTTAGTGATAGGAAAGCAGTAGATCATTTTAATGATGGGTGGAAATATAACCCGTCACTATAGGAGGGCTCTTTAGTAATGGTCACACTTAGACCCGTCACTAATAATGCAGCATTCCTGACGCGTGTGAAACAACCTGTCACTATAAGTGTATTACTAACGCGTGTCTTTTATCCGTCACTAAAGCTATGTCACTAAAGACAATTTTTACAATAGTGTATGCAGAAATATCAGACTAATCGGGAACTAAAGATGAAGATGACATTAGTTGAGTCAATGTATTCCTTCACCGTAGTTGATGCAGTCTTTGGAACGCGCTTCACGTATCCTCTTCTGCATTCTTAGGATCAGTAATTCAGGGATTAGTAAACCCTTACTCATGTGTGATCATCACCATGTGTGGCAGTGATGACCATCTTATTTATATGTACAGGGGATGCGTGGGTAGTTCCACAAATACAGGAGCTCCCGATCAAAGCTGCAAATTCGTAAATCTATTTTCTATGGTTGTTGCGCATGCACTCTTTGTGTTGTGCGCACTGATTTGCATGGCCCTGCATGGTCTTGGCGTAGGGGTGTGGTGGAGCCTACCTCTTGCTGACCAGGCCATGACAGTTAGCCTAATAAATCAACCCAACATTCCATTGACACGAAAATGCGCCAAACACATCGACGCCGATCCAACGATCCAAAAGCGTGCAGATACTTAGGAGTAAACCCCTAAGCATAACACAACGCCGATGTCGTGTTCGAATGAACCTTAAATAGGGGTAAGGAAATAACGGAGTCGCCAGGCAATCAAACAAGTATTTAGAAATATTGTTCAATTAACCGAAGTGTGAAAAGAACTAATTAAACCGAAGTGGAAGTAATTAAATCTACTCGGCTAGATAAAACCTATTAAACTAAACAAAAGCTATGTGGTCGGACCGACCTAGGCTTACCAGTCTGACCAGAGGTACAGGGAGACGGCACCCAAGCCAACCCAAGAGGAAATCAGGCCGACTAGGGGCTGGCTGTTAGACCAGCCTTGTGTCGTCGGTCAAACCGACCTATGCTGGCAAGGCCTGGCCGTACCATCTGTAGTTGGCCGATCAGACCGACCGGCGATGCAGCAAGTAGATTGGATCGCCAATGATCTCGCCGACAAAGATAACTCAATATGGAAATACTTGGCGATGAAGAAGATGATGAAACACTTCAAGAAACACCAAAAACACAGAAGCAATTCGGCCACGAGACCAAATCACCGTTAAAACTGATAAAACGATAAAAATTCGTTTCGTGGATGAAACAGACGATTCACGAGCGAACCGACAAGGACATACTGAGAAACCAAGGGTTGGTTTCGGAGTATGTGATGAGTGATTGACATATTTTATCCATTGATTCGAAGGGGTACCTTCGAAGGGGTTCGGAGGTTGTTTCACTGAAGGGTTCGGTGGGTTCATTTGATGCGGCTGTTGCAGCGGAGTGTTACTGTCGGAGGGGTCTGACAGTACAAGATGACTTGGTTGTACCGAAGGGTTCGGTACTTTGGACGGTACACTGGAGTGTGTACCAGAGATTGTTTACCCGGAGAGGTCTCTCGGGTACTGGATACACTTGTCTATCTGTTTGTCTGTGGTGCACATGTGACTTCAGAGGCGACAGACGGTTCGCAGTAGGTGAACCTGGGTTAAGCGGGAGGCTTGATGCCAGGCGAGCGGGGAGCTCAGTCACGAAGGCTGCGAAGGGGTCGAGGTCGGTACTCGGGTCAAGGTGCGCTGGGCGAAGGCAAAGAGTGCGGAGCGTGGATTCGACCGAAGGTACCCCGAGAAGAAGTCCTCGGAGGCGAGGCACTTCGAAGGGTACTCCTAATGGAGTGACTTCAGAGTACGGTGGACAAAGTCCTCAGCGATGAGGCAAGGCGGTTGAAGTATGCTCCGGATGGAGGTACTCAAAGGTTCACCCGACGGAGGTCTCAGAAGTCGAGGTGCATCGAAGGCATTGTCCGGGTGAGGTTCATCGAGGAGTGTGCTCAGGGAGAGACACTGCGACGAAGTGCTCATGGAATGTTTCATGCGGAGGCCTTGGACGAAGGAGGGACTTCGAAGGGTGGTACTCTGAAGGTAGGGCTTCGGAGTGTGGTTGTCTTGAAGTACTTCATCCATGCATGGCTTCGGTACACGGACTTACGGAGTTCGAGCTAGGATTAGCTACGGAGCCATGGTGGTTCACTCCGGAGGTGATGGTGCGAAGACTCAAGGGCTTTGATGGCTTTGGCTCAAAATCGTCAATGTATCGAAGGCTGACTTCGGTGAAGCAAAGGCTGTCAGGCTCAAGGCTTCTCACTGAAGCTACCGCACACCTAAAGTGCGAAGGGGGGCTTCAGAAGAATCCAAAACTGTAAAGGTTGATCATGTCTGCTCTGCAAAAGATGATGCTATCTCCTCTACGAAGCTGATAAAAGAAACCTCAAAATAAAGTAGACTACCAACTATACCCCCTTGTTCTGATAAGACAAAATCAGTGTAAACCCTAGGGGTAAAGTAGTCTATTCACAGGGCTAAATAGTGCCTATAAATAGTGAAGGCTAGCTAGGCAATAGTAACACTTTGAGCAGTCATTTTTAGAACTCTTGTGCTAGTCGCCACACCCTCTGTATTCATCCTATGAGTTCATTTTATGTTCCCTGTTCAAGCAATAAAACTTTGATTCTATTTTCATTTACTGCTTGAACTTGTATGCTTACTTTGCACTGCATGTTTTGATCTCTCTGGGCTTCACTTCTTCCTAGTTTGAGTTTATTGCACCGGAGTGTTCTTGGAGAAGTGTGTGCGTGTTCAGTGCGTGTAAAGTGTGTTTTTTAGTGTGAGTTCTCTCTGTGTAAACTAGAGGCTAGTTGTTGGACCGGAAACGGCGACCAGAGGGGGGGTGAATGGGAGCTTTTAAAATTTCGGGCTAAAAACTTAGCCTTCGGTTCTGTTCTGTCTTCTGCGGAACAGGCTTCGAACACAACCTTCGAAGGTCTGGTTCGGAGGTACTTCGACAGCTCCGAACACAGGCTTCGCAGGAGCAAAAGTTCGAAGCCAAGAAGACTTCGCTCCACTAACAACCCTCGAAAATCTACTCTGCTAAGTCAGTGCAGGCTCCGCACACGAGGTGCTTCGAGCAGGCTTCGCACTTCACCCTTCGCAAGAGTGGACAGCCCTCTGAGGACTTCGACCAAGTACTTGGCGACAGCAACGGGTGCTGGGCTTCGTACCCGAAGGTCTACACGCACACGCAAATGGACTACGCTAAGGGCTTCGACACAAGAAGCACTACGGGAACAGAACAGGGCTTCGCTAGTAAGCAGCGAGGTCTTGCCTCGTGTTACACAGAGCGACAGCACACTGTAAAACACACTTCGCGATAAAAACACCCTTCGCCAAGACAGGCTTCGGTGAACTAAAACTAGCGAAGTATGCAATACGAGCTCAAGCAAAAGCACACAGAAGCAGGGCTTCGCCGCTTGAACAAGGAACACAAAATGTATTGAACTCAGAATGAATACAGCGAGGTCTGTCTACAGGAGCTCAACAGTAAATGCTCAAAGTGTTAAATGTTACCTACCGAGCCCCCATATTTATAGCCCACGGCTTCATCCTAAGGAAGTGACTACTTTACCCCTAGGGTTTACAACAGATTTGTCTCTACAGAACTAAGGGGTACAAAAGGTAGTCCACCTTTATTTTGGAGGCTTCTCTGTCAGCTGCAGAGGGGACAGTGTCAGCCTTTTTCAGAACAGACAGTGTCAGCCTTTACAGAGTTGACTTCTGGAACCTCCCTTCGCACGCGAAGGTGCGGTAGCTTCGGCGAGAAGCCTGCAGCCTGATGGCCTTCGCTCCGCCGAAGAAGTCCTTCGATACAGTGACGGTTTTAAGCCGAAGCCGTCAAAGCCCCCTTGGGTCTTCGCACCACCACCTCCGGAGTGGATCACCACGGCTTCGCAGCTACTCCGAGCTCGAACACCGTCCGTCCGTGTACCGAAGCCATGCATGGCCGAAGCACCTCAAGTCATCCTCACTCCGAAGCCTCACCTTCGGAGTACCACCCTTCGAAGTCCCTCCTTCGTCCAAGGCCTCCGCATGAAGCATTCCATGAGCACTCCGTCGCAGTGTCTCACTCCGAGCACACTCCTCGACGAGCCTCACCCGGACCATGCCTTCGATGCGCCTCGACTTCTGAGACCTTCATCGGGTACCCTTCGAGTGTCTCCCTTCGGAGCACACTTCGAACACCTTGCCTCCGCAGAGGACTTGTTCCACCAACTCCGAAGTCACTCCATTCGGAGTACCTTCGAAGTGCCTCACCTCCGAGGACTTTGTCTCGGAGTACCTTCAGCCGGAGCCACGCTCCGCACTCTCTGCCTTCACCTGGTACGCTTCGACCCGAGGACCGACCCGGACCACCTTCGCAGCCACCGTGACGGAGCTCCCCCGCTCCCCTGGCATCAAGCCTCCTGCTTGACCCAGGTTCACCCGGCTCGAACCCTGTCCGTCGCCTCCGAAGTCCCTGCGCACCACAGACAAGCAGACAAGTGTATCCAGTACTCCGGAGACCTCTCCGGGTTAGCAACCTTCGGTACACACTCCGGTGTACCGCCCAAAGTACCGAACCCTTCGGTACGAACCCAGTCATCGCGTACTGTCGGACCCCTCCGACAGGTACACTCCGCTGCACAGCTGCAGCAAGCAAACACCGAACACATTCCGGTGACACACCTCCGAACACCCTTCGGAGAACCACCTCCGAAGCCCCTTCGGAGGTACCCTTCGAACAGAGGGTAAATAAACCTGTCAATCACTCATCACATACACCGAAACCACCCTTGGTTTCTCAATCTCCCCCTTGATGAGTGCATTGACAACCAAATCCAATTTCAAGAAAAATGAAAACTTATCAGCACACAAGTGACCATAAAAACTCAGAAAAGAGCCAAATCGAGTCACTTGATAAAAGAAATTTTCTCCCCCTTTGTAAAAGAGTAAAAGCCCCTTCGGCAAAACTCCCTTTGGATAAAAAACTCCCCCTGAGTTGAGCAAATGTTTCTCCCCCTTTATGTCAAAAATCTCTCCCCCTTTAGAAATAATGCCTTCTTGCAGCAGAGAACATAGCAAAATCTCTCCCCCTTTGGCAATGCAAGCATCAAGGAGCATTCAAAAGATGCAAAGCTGCAAAATGAATAGAATTGCACAGACATATAATGCAAAAATATGCCAAAATTAACACAAATGATCATGTGCTCAGCTCAATTTAACAATCTGTGAAACAAGATGATGGCATGTGATTTTGTCATTTTGAAGTAAAAGCATCACCACTTAATCACAGTAGTTAGACATGAGAAGGCAAGGACTGCACAAAGCTAACAAGTTCTACCCTAGACAGACAAGTCTTGTTCAAAAGGAGCTGTGAAAGCAAACTTGATGAGCCATTAAATTTGTTGTTCTTTTCTTAATGCCAGGGGTTATTTGTTTGTCCACCTTATACTTTCCAATCAAGCCAAGCCTAGGCAAGAAAGCCATCTGAAGCTTAAGGCGGTGATTTTGGCATACACTACACTATCCCAGTTCAGACCAAAGTGCAATGGTAAGCAGTCTAGAATAGAGTAGTGCGACAAACAAACCCTCCTGGATCTTTTCATTTAAACCAGGCAAATCATGGATTTTTGATTTTGATTTTGATGAATTAAATATTTTGATGAGGATCCATGAATAAAGAACACATTTTTCAAGTTGCATATTTTAGCATCCAAGGAACAGTGTCTTGCTGTCAAGTAGATAAAAGATAGCTAAAAGCAGTCCAGTCTAAACAAGCTAGATACAAGATTGTGCGGTGAGCAAGTTTTGATTTTAGAAAATAAAACATCATGCACAACCAATGTTCCAGATATATTTCATAGAGCTGAGCTGACATGATTTCTTTGAATTAAAAGCAGGCATATAATAGCAAAAGATGTAAGTGCAATTCCACACATAATGAGCATATGCAAGACAATTAAAATCAGCTCCCCCTCACAAAATGCCGTAGGGATGACAAATACCAAGTTCCCCACGCAAGTAAGCAAATCGAGAAGCATCGAGGGGTTTTGTAAAAATGTCGGCAAGCTGGTGTTGGGTATCAACATATTGAAGTTCAATATCACCCTTCTCATTGTGATCTCTGAGAAAGTGATACCGTACATCAATGTGTTTGGTTCTGGAGTGCTGAACCGGGTTGTTTGCAATACAAATAGCACTAGTGTTATCACAGAAAAGTGGAACACTCTTATAATCTAACCCGAAATCCCGCAAAGTGGATACCATCCACAAAATCTGAGAGCAACAGCTAGCTGCAGCAACATATTCGGCCTCAGCCGTCGATTGTGCAACACTAGACTGTTTGCGGGAAGACCAGCAAACCAGAGACGTACCCAGAAAATGACAAGTACCAGAGGTACTCTTCCTATCGATTCTACACCCAGCAAAATCCGCATCAGAATAGCCTCTAAGACATAAAGATGAAGACGATGAATACCATATGCCAAATTCAAGGGTGTGTTTGAGATACCTTAAAATGCGCTTAACCGCTTGGCGGTGCGAAGCTCGTGGTGAAGCCTGAAAACGAGCGCACAGACACACAGCGAAGTGTATGTCTGGCCTCGTGGCAGTCAAGTAGAGGAGGGAGCCGATCATGCTCCGGAACTCCTTCTGATCTACGGCTTCTCCATCTTCGTCAGGGTCCAATGCTACAGATGTAGCCATTGGAGTGGCGAGGGGCTTCGCATCGGACATGTCGAACTTCTTGAGCAGGTCCTTGGTGTACTTTGTCTGGTGGACAAAAGTACCTTGTTTGCTTTGCTTGATTTGCAAACCAAGGAAAAAGGTGAGTTCACCCATCATCGACATTTCAAACTCCCTGCTCATGGTATCTGCAAACTCGGCAACCAAAGCATGAGAAGAGCCACCAAAGATGATATCATCCACATAAATCTGCACTAGAAGGAAATCTTTGCCATGCTTGAGAGTAAACAATGTTTTATCAACAGAGCCCATCAAATACCCTCGCTCAAGCAGAAAAGACTTAAGTCTATCATACCATGCCCGAGGGGCCTGCTTGAGTCCATAAAGAGCCTTATGAAGTTTAAGGACTTTATGTGGGTACTTGGGGTTTTCAAAACCAGGGGGTTGTTTTACATAAACATCTTCACCTATGAAGCCATTAAGAAAAGCACTTTTGACATCCATTTGATAGAGTTTGAATCCCCGGGATGTCGCAAAGGCAAGCAAAATCCTAATGGCCTCAAGGCGAGCAACAGGTGCAAAAGTTTCAGTAAAATCAATCCCTTCTAGTTGAGAAAAGCCCTGAGCTACAAGTCTAGCCTTATTTCTAACAATTGTTCCATCCTCCCCTTGTTTATTTTTAAAAATCCATTTTGTTCCTATGAAATGAACATTAGGTGGAGGATCAACTAAAGTCCAGACTTGATTTCTTTCAAAATTCTCAAGCTCTTCATGCATGGCATTGATCCAACTAGAATCAGAAAGTGCGTGACTAACATCTAAGGGCTCGAAAGAAGCAACAAAAGCAGCATTAGTAAAATGAGCGTGAGAACGTGTTACCCTTTGATCAAGCTCACCAATGATCTGCTCGGGAGGGTGCATCCTTTGAACATGATGTGGAGCCTCGCGGCGGGATGCAGTCTCCCCCTCAACTTGTGCGTTGGAGTGGTCCAAGATGACCGATGTTGAGGTAGTCGCTTCGGGACCTCGTGCCGAAGTAGTAGAAGCGGGGTCAGCTTCGGGGGTTGACGTCGAGGGTAGTAGGGGTTCATCCTCGAATTCTCCGGGATCTTCGTCTTCGAACAAAGTCTGTTCCATGTCGTGTTCATTTGCCTGTTCAAAAGCAGAACTAACAGAGGGGGTTGATTCATCAAAAGTCACATCACATGACTCGATGACAGTGTTAGTTTCCAAGTTATAAACACGATAAGAATGACCATGAGTAGTATAACCCAAAAAGATCCCGTCAGAAGATCGCGACTCAAATTTATCCAAGTTACCACGTTTTAGGATAAAGCAGCGACAGCCAAAAACTCGAAGATGAGTAACCTTGGGCTGTCTCCCAAAACGCAGCTCATAAGATGTCAAGTTCAAAATTGAGCGCAAGAAAATTCGGTTTGAGATGTAACATGCTGTGTTCATGGCCTCAGCCCAGAATTTTCTAGGAGTCCTATGCTCATCAAGCATCGTCCTAGCCATCTCAACCAAAGTGCGGTTTTTCCTCTCAACAACACCGTTTTGTTGAGGAACCCGCGGAGCAGAGAATTGATGTTCTATGCCATGCTCCATGCAAAAGTCAACAAAGAGACTATTTTTGAACTCGGTGCCATTATCGCTTCGAATGAATTTTAATGCACCAGGGAGTTCAGTAAAAAGTCTCAAAGCCAAGCTCCGAAAGTGTGAAAACACTTCATCCTTGCTGGCAAGAAAGAAGACCCAAGAGTAGCGAGAGAAATCGTCGACAATAACAAGTACATACCACTTGCCGCCTAAAGAACTAACCCGAGAAGGACCTACAGTGTCCATATGGAGAAGTTCTCCGGGCTGTTCAGTCATCACTGTGGTGACTGGCGAATGCGAAGCGGCAATCATTTTTCCATGTCGACATGGAGCGCAAACTAAATTCTTCTCAAACTTGAGCTTGGGCAATCCTCGGATCAAACCTAGGGCGCTCAGACGAGCGAGCAATTCAAAGCTCATATGCCCTAGTCTCCTATGCCACTTCCAAAGCTCAGAAGTCGAATGTGCAACAAGACAATGAGAAGAACCAGACGACTCTGAAAAATCAGCTCCAAAAACTCTCCCAACCCTAAAGATCTTACACACAACAACGCCATCCGAATTGAGCACTTGCGAAGTATCGCGATGAAATCGCACTTCGAAGCCCTCATCAAGCAGCTGAGATACAGACAACAAATTGTATCCCAGGTTTTCAACCAAAGCAACATCTTTGAGAGTGAAGTTCGCGTTAATTCTTACCACACCTTTACCTTTCACTCTACTCCTTCGATTGTTTCCGAAGGTGATATGTTCCCTTTGCTTGGTTGTTGTGAGGCTGGAGAACCAATTTACATCTCCGGTCATGTGGCGCGAACAACCGGAGTCCATGATCCACGTGCCCTCCAAGCCTCGACCTGTCGCCTACACATGATGAGAACGCCTCGATCGCTCAGTGCTGGGGTGAGTAAAATAATGACGAGGCATCCAGCACTGAGTGACACGAGTAGTAGGCACAGTAAAAGCAGACGGTCTACGCACATAATAATCAGAATGACGCAAAGTGCGAGGTCTACCTACATGCTGTGAAAAAACAACATGTCGAGGTCTCCTACTCTGACGAGGTACAAATCTGCTAACCCGAGGTCTACCACCATATGGAACATGGTGAACACCTCGAGGAGCAAAACCTCTCCGAGAAGCACAAGGAGCCTCGAAAACAGGACGAGAGTAAAACTCAGACTCATGCATACCTAAAGATGGGTAATGCATGTCCTGATAGCTCATCGCCTGAGCACGTCGCTCATCCTTGATGCGACGGAAACAGAAACCAATCAAATGACCCGCCCGCTGACAATAAGAACAGTGAAACACTCTCCTGGGGGCACTCTCATGGGTCATAGGAGCAACTCTCACAGGCTCCTTGGGTTTCTTCACAGTGGTTTTCTTGGGAGGATTTTTCTTGGTAGGAGGAGTGGTTTTCTTTGGTGGATGGGTAGGCTTTTTGGCTGGTGGGGTGTCCAACAGAGCTCTCTCTTTCTCTAGGGTGGTGGGAGAGGTAAAAACAGTTTTGGTCTTACTGTCTGAAGCTATCCTCTCAAAACCCAAACCTAGAGCTACCCCGGCTCTGTCAGCACACAACTTGGTCTTGGCCAAGAGCAAATCCATCCTACCCTTCCCTTCAGTGCATTTGTTCACCACAGAAAGAAGGTATTCATTTTCGGACATGAGGTTTTCAGCTCGCTCTCTGACAGTGCCTAGCTGGTCCTTAAGGGTAATGCATGTGTCACACACAGGCTGCACATCCTTAGAACTACCGGCCCTTTCCAATCTAGCCTCCAAATCATGAACATGCTTATCACGTAGATTAATGCTATCGCGTAATAAACAGCAGTTCATGCAATCAATAACATCATGAGGTCTAGAATCCACCTCCAAAAGCTGCTTCTGTGCAGTCTCAAGCTCAGAAAGAGTTTGAGCATGAACAGAACGCAACTGAGCAAGCTCACTCATGACAACAGAACATGATTCACATTCAGCATCATCAAACTTAGACTTAAGCATGGCATATTCAGTAGAAACATTTTCTAGCCTAAGTCTAAGGTCTTTTCTTTCTCTAGCGGCTTGCACAAGTAATCTATCCTGACCTAGCACTACTTCATTCAGCTCATCTAATTTAATTTGTAGCTGGTCAGATGATAGGTTTACCTCAGATGAGTCAAGCTCATCGCCGCTGTGATCGCTGTCGGCCATGAAGCAAAGGCCGGTGAAGTCACGTCCCTTTTTGTCCTTCTTGTCCTCCTTCCTTGGGGACTCCTCCTCCTCAGAGCTCGACTCCTCAGTTGAGGAAGTGTCGATGTCGCTGAGAGCAGCAACAAAGCTCTGGAAGCGGCCTTGGCTACTTTCTTAGCCATCTTGCCGCGCTTGCCCTTCACAAAGGGCTTCCTCTCCTTTTTGTGGAATTTGGGGCGGTCACTCTCATCTCTCTTTTTGACCTTGGGGCAATTGGCCTTGATGTGAGAAGTGTCGCCACATTCATAGCAGCCACTAAAACCACTTCTCCTCTGATCCCGTCTCTCATGATGAAAGCGGGTGAACCTCCGGGCAATGAGAGCAAGCTCGTCATCAGCTAGAGTATCCACCTGCTCCTTAGTGACGGAGACCAGGGAGGACAAAGCAAAACCATCTGCAAGAACACAAGTGCCTGATGTGCTTGGTTCTGCAGTGGTGCCACGGCTAGTGCTAGAAACCAATGCCAATGGCTGTGGCAAAGAGCTTCTGTGCACTGCAAGAGATGCCTTGGCAATCTCTGTGGACTTCAGCTTGCTAAAGAGTTCATCACAGGTTAGAGTGTCATAGCCTGTGGACTCCTCAATGCTGGATATCTTTACTTCCCATATGCTACGGTCAAGAGCATAGAGAAGCTTGATAGCCCTATCGTGATCACTGTAAGCAAGCGTCCCGTTGGATCGCAAGTTACTCACTATCGCGTCAAAGCGAGAAAACATGGCATCAATAGATTCACCAGGTGCCTGCACAAACAGCTGATACTGTTGGTTGTAGGTGCTTTGGCGCCTGGCCTTAATCTGAGCAGAGCCCTCATGAAAGACAGTGAGTGTTGTCCAAATCTCCCTAGCAGTCCTAAGGTGCTGCACCCTATCAAACTCACTCCGACTCAGACCAATGAACAGTATGTTCCTTGCCTTCGAGTTGGCAATGTACTGATCTTTTTCGGTTTGAGTGGTGCGGGTATCAGGGATGGAGTATTGTGAGTCCACAATCTCCCAAATTGCATTTCCTTGGCTTAACAAGTAAGCCTCCATGCGCACCTTCCAGTATGCAAAATCTGTCCCATCGAACAGAGGAATTTTACTGCCTCTATCCATGTCGCCAACAGATCACAAAACCGGTTAAGGTCAACTGGTGATCTTAACCTGCTCTGATACCAATTGTTGGACCGGAAACGGCGACCAGAGGGGGGGTGAATGGGAGCTTTTAAAATTTCGGGCTAAAAACTTAGCCTTCGGTTCTGTTCTGTCTTCTGCGGAACAGGCTTCGAACACAACCTTCGAAGGTCTGGTTCGGAGGTACTTCGACAGCTCCGAACACAGGCTTCGCAGGAGCAAAAGTTCGAAGCCAAGAAGACTTCGCTCCACTAACAACCCTCGAAAATCTACTCTGCTAAGTCAGTGCAGGCTCCGCACACGAGGTGCTTCGAGCAGGCTTCGCACTTCACCCTTCGCAAGAGTGGACAGCCCTCTGAGGACTTCGACCAAGTATTTGGCGACAGCAACGGGTGCTGGGCTTCGTACCCGAAGGTCTACACGCACACGCAAATGGACTACGCTAAGGGCTTCGACACAAGAAGCACTACGGGAACAGAACAGGGCTTCGCTAGTAAGCAGCGAGGTCTTGCCTCGTGTTACACAGAGCGACAGCACACTGTAAAACACACTTCGCGATAAAAACACCCTTCGCCAAGACAGGCTTCGGTGAACTAAAACTAGCGAAGTATGCAATACGAGCTCAAGCAAAAGCACACAGAAGCAGGGCTTCGCCGCTTGAACAAGGAACACAAAATGTATTGAACTCAGAATGAATACAGCGAGGTCTGTCTACAGGAGCTCAACAGTAAATGCTCAAAGTGTTAAATGTTACCTACCGAGCCCCCATATTTATAGCCCACGGCTTCATCCTAAGGAAGTGACTACTTTACCCCTAGGGTTTACAACAGATTTGTCTCTACAGAACTAAGGGGTACAAAAGGTAGTCCACCTTTATTTTGGAGGCTTCTCTGTCAGCTGCAGAGGGGACAGTGTCAGCCTTTTTCAGAACAGACAGTGTCAGCCTTTACAGAGTTGACTTCTGGAACCTCCCTTCGCACGCGAAGGTGCGGTAGCTTCGGCGAGAAGCCTGTAGCCTGATGGCCTTCGCTCCGCCGAAGAAGTCCTTCGATACAGTGACGGTTTTAAGCCGAAGCCGTCAAAGCCCCTTGGGTCTTCGCACCACCACCTCCGGAGTGGATCACCACGGCTTCGCAGCTACTCCGAGCTCGAACACCGTCCGTCCGTGTACCGAAGCCATGCATGGCCGAAGCACCTCAAGTCATCCTCACTCCGAAGCCTCACCTTCGGAGTACCACCCTTCGAAGTCCCTCCTTCGTCCAAGGCCTCCGCATGAAGCATTCCATGAGCACTCCGTCGCAGTGTCTCACTCCGAGCACACTCCTCGACGAGCCTCACCTGGACCATGCCTTCGATGCGCCTCGACTTCTGAGACCTTCATCGGGTACCCTTCGAGTGTCTCCCTTCGGAGCACACTTCGAACACCTTGCCTCCGCAGAGGACTTGTTCCACCAACTCCGAAGTCACTCCATTCGGAGTACCTTCGAAGTGCCTCACCTCCGAGGACTTTGTCTCGGAGTACCTTCAGCCGGAGCCACGCTCCGCACTCTCTGCCTTCACCTGGTACGCTTCGACCCGAGGACCGACCCGGACCACCTTCGCAGCCACCGTGACGGAGCTCCCCCGCTCCCCTGGCATCAAGCCTCCTGCTTGACCCAGGTTCACCCGGCTCGAACCCTGTCCGTCGCCTCCGAAGTCCCTGCGCACCACAGACAAGCAGACAAGTGTATCCAGTACTCCGGAGACCTCTCCGGGTTAGCAACCTTCGGTACACACTCCGGTGTACCGCCCAAAGTACCGAACCCTTCGGTACGAACCCAGTCATCGCGTACTGTCGGACCCCTCCGACAGGTACACTCCGCTGCACAGCTGCAGCAAGCAAACACCGAACACATTCCGGTGACACACCTCCGAACACCCTTCGGAGAACCACCTCCGAAGCCCCTTCGGAGGTACCCTTCGAACAGAGGGTAAATAAACCTGTCAATCACTCATCACATACACCGAAACCACCCTTGGTTTCTCACTAGTCCTCTCTGATTACTAGCGAAGCACTGTCCGTGGCTGAAATCGAAGCCTGTCTTCTTCCCTATCGAAGTCCTTAGCGCAGTGTTCTCTGTGTGAGTTTAGACCTTCGAAATACGAAGACTAGTACCTGTTGCTAGTGCTGAGTATCTGGTCGAAGTCCTCAAAGGGAAGTCATCTCTTGCGAAGGGTGAAGTGCGAAGTCTGCTCGAAGGCACCTAGTGTGCGGAGCCTGCATTGACTTAGCAGATTTGAGTTTTTGGTGTTGTGGATGGAGCGAAGTCTTCTTGACTTCGAACTTTTGCTCTTTGCGAAGCGTGGTTTCGGAGCTGTGAAATACCTCCGAACTAGAACTTCGAAGGGTGTGTTCGAAGTCTATTCCGTAGAAGACAGAACTAAAATACAAGGCTATTTTTAGCCTAAAATTTTAATAGCTCCCATTCACCCCCCCTCTGGTCACCGTTTCTTGTCCAACAATTGGTATCAGAGCGGGTTAAGATCACCAGTTGACCTTAACCACTTTTGTGATCTGTTGGCGACATGGACAGAGTTAGTAAAATACATCTGTTCAATGAGATAGACTTTGCATACTCGATGGTGCGCATGGAGGCTTACTTGCTAAGCCAAGGAAATGCAATTTGGGAGATTGTGGACTCACAATACTCCATCCCTGAAACTCGCACTTCTCAAACATAGAAGGATCAGTATAATACCAACTGTAAGGCTAGAAATATATTATTCATTGGTTTGAGTCGTAGTGAGTTTAATAGGGTGCAGCACCTTAGGACAGCTAGGGAAATTTGGACTACACTCGCTATTTTTCATGAGGGCTCTACACAGATTAAGGCTAGGCGCCAAAGCACGTACAATCAACAGTATCAGATGCCATGTTTTCTCGCTTTGATGCGATAGTGAGTAATTTGCGGTCCAACGGAACGTTTGCTTACAATGATCATGACAGGGCTATCAAGCTTCTCTATGCTCTTGATCGTAGCATATGGGAAGTGAAGATATCCAGCATTGAGGAGTCCGCAAGTTATGACACATTGACCTGTGATGAGCTCTTCAGCAAGCTGAAGTCCATAGAGATTGTCAAGGCATCTCTTGCAGTGCACATAAACTCTTTGACACAACCATTGACACTAGTTTCTAGCACTAGCCATGGCACCCCTACAAAACCAAGCACATCTGGTACTTGTGTTCTTGCTGGAGGTTTCGCCTTGTACTCCCTGGTCTTTGTCACTAAGGATCAGGTGGACACTCTAGATGACGAAGAGCTTGCTCTCATTGCTAGAAGGTTCACCCATTTTCACCATGAGAGACGAGATCAGAGGAGAAGTGGTTTTAGTGGTTGTTTTGAGTGTGGCGACACGTCTCATATTAAGGCCAACTGTCCTAAGCTCAAGAGCAAAGATGAGAGTGAGCGCCCCAAATACCACAAAAAGGAGAGGAAACCCTTTTTGAAGGGCAAGCGCGGCAAGGTGGCTAAGAGGGTATCCAAAGCCACTTCCAGAGCTTTTGTTGCTGCTCTCAGCGACATCGACACTTCCTCAACTGAGGAGTCGTGCTCTGATGAGGAGGAGGAGTCCCCAAGGAAGGAGGAGAAGAAGGACAAGAAGGGACGGGATTTCACCGGCCTTTCCTTCATGGCCGACAGCGATCACAGCGGCGATGAGCTTGACTTATCTAAGGTACCACTATCCTATGACTAGCTATCAATTAAATTAGATGAGCTGAATGAAGTAGTTCTTGGTCAGGATAGGTTACTTGTGCAAGCCGCTAGAGATAGAAAAGACCTTAGACTTATGCTAGAATCTGTTTCTACTGATTATGCCATGCTTAAGTTTAGGGTTAATGATGCTGAATGTGAATCTTGCACTGTTGTCATGGGTGATCTTGCTCAGTTGCGTTCTGTGCTTGCTCATACTCTTTCTGAGCTTGAGATTGCACAGAAGCAGCTTTTGATGGTTGATTCTAGTCCTCATGATATAAATAAATGTATGAATTGTTCTTTATTACATGAAAGCATTAATTTACGTGATAAGCATGTCCATGATTTAGAGGCTAGATTGGAGAGGGCTGGTAGTTCTAAGGATGTGCAACCTGTGTGTGTGACACTTGCATAACCCTTAAGGACCAGCTATGCACTGTTAGAGAGCGTGCTAAAAACCTTATGACTGAAAATGAATACTTTCTTTATGTGGTCAACAGATGCACTGAGGGGAAGTCTAGGATGGACTTGCTCTTGGCAAAGACCAAGATGTGTGCTGACAGGGCAGGGTTAGCTCTGGGATTGGGTTTTGAGAGGAGTCCTTCAAACAGTAAGAACAAAACTGTTTTCACCTCACCCACTACCTTAGAGAAAGAAAGAGCCCTGTTAGACACTCCATCAGACAAAACTGTTTTCACCTCACCCACTACCTTAGAGAAAGAAAGAGCCCTGTTAGACACTCCATCAGCCAAAAAGCCTACTCGAACTCCAAAGAAAACCATTCCTCATGCCAAGAAAATTCCTCCCAAGAAACCACACAGCAGAAGCCCAAGGAGCCTGTGAAAATTGCTCCTATGACCCATGAGAGTGCCCCTAGGAGAATCTTTCATTGTTCCTATTGTTAGCGGGCGGGTTCTGTTTTGTCGCATCAAGGATGAGCGACGCTCTCAGGCGATGAGTTTCCAGGACATGCATTACCCATCTCGAGGTATGCATGAGTCTGAGTTTTACTCACGCCCTGTTTTCGAGGCTCCTCATATTTCCCAGAGAGGTTCTGCTCCTCGAGGTGTCCACCATGCTCCATATGGTGGTAGACCTCGTGTGAGTAGATTTGTGCCTCGACAGGTTAGGAGACCTCGTCATGCATCTAGGTCACAACATGTAGGTAGACCTCGCACTTTGCATCATTCTAATTATCCTGTGCGTAAACAGTCTATTTTTAATATGCCTACTACTTGTATCACTCGGTGCTGGATGACTCATTATATTTTTACTCACCCCAACACTGAGCGGTCGAGATATTCTTATCATGTGTACGCACCAGACCGAGGCCTGGAAGGCACGTGGATCATGGACTCCGGTTGTTCGCGCCATATGACCGGAGATGTAGCATGGTTCTCCAGCCTCACCACAACCAAGCAAAAGGAACATATCACCTTTGGCAACAATAGAAGGAGTAGAGTGAAAGGTAAAGGTGTGGTAATAATCAACTTAAATTTAACTCTCAAAGATGTTGCTTTGGATGAAAATTTGGGATACAATCTGCTTTCTGTATCTCAATTGCTTGAAAAGTGCTTTGAAGTGCGATTCCATCACGATACTTCGCAAGTACTCAATTCTGATGGTGTTGTGGTCTGTAAGATCTTTAGAGTTGGGAGAGTTTTTGGAGCTGATTTTTCTGAGTCATCTGGTTCTTCTCATTGTCTTGTTGCACATTCAACTTCTGAGCTTTGGAAGGGGCATATGAGACTAGGGTATATGAGCTTTGAGTTGATTGCTCGTCTGAGTGCCCTAGGTCTGATCTGAGGATTACCCAAGCTCAAGTTTGAGAAGAATTTGGTTTGCGCTCCATGTAGACATGGAAAAATAATTGCCGCTTCACACTCGCCAGTCACCACGGTGATGACTAAACGACCCGGAGAATTTCTCCACATGGACACTGTAGGTCCTTCTTGGGTTAGTTCTTTAGGCGGCAAGTGGTATGTACTAGTTGTTGTCGATGATTTCTCTCGCTACTCTTGGGTCTTCTTTCTTGCCAGCAAGGATGAAGTATTTTCGCACTTTCGAAGCTTGGCTTTGAGACTTTTCACTAAACTCCCTGGTGCATTGAAATTCATTCGAAGTTATAATGGCACTGAGTTCAAAAATAGTCTCTTTGTTGACTTTTGCATGGAGCATAGCATATAACATCAATTCTCTGCTCCGTGGTTCCTCAACAGAACGGTGTTGTTGAGAGAAAGAACCGCACTTTGGTTGAGATGGCTAGGACGATGCTCGATGAGCACAAGACTCCTAGAAAATTTTGGGCTGAGGCCATGAACACGGCGTGTTACATCTCAAACCGAATCTTCTTGCGCTTAATGTTAAACTTGACATCTTATGAATTGCGTTTTGGGAGACAGCCCAAAGTGATTAATCTTCGAGTTTTTGGTTGTCGATGCTTTATCCTAAACGTGGAAATTTAGACAAATTTGAATCGCGATCTTCTGACAGGATCTTTTTGGGTTACACTACACACAGTCATTCTTATCGTGTTTTCAATTTGGAAACTAACACTGTCATCGAGTCATGTGATGTGACTTTTGATGAATCAACCCCCTCTGTTAGTTCTACTTTTGAACAAGCAAATGAAAACGACATGAAGCAGACCATCTTCGAAGAAGAAGATCCTAGAGATTTTGAGGATGAGCCCCTACTACCCTCGACATCAACTCCCGAAGCTGACCCCGCTTCGACCACTTCGGCATAAGGTCCCAAAGCAACTAACTCGACATCGGTCATCTTGGACCACTTCAGCGCACAAGTTGAGGGGGAGATTGCATCCCGTCGCGAGCCTCCACACCATGTTCAAAGCATGCACCCTCTCGAGCAGATCATTGGTGAGCTTGATCAAAGGGTAACACGTTCTCATGCTCATTTCATTGATTCCGCTTTTATTGTTTCTTTTGAGCCCTTAGATGTTAGTCATGCACTTTTTGATTCTAGTTGGATCAATGCCATGAATGAAGAACTTGAAAATTTTGAGAGAAACCAAATGTGGACTTTAGTTGATCCTCCACCAAATGTTCATTTTATTGGAACAAAATGGATTTTCAAAAACAAACAAGAGGAGGATGGGACTGTAGTTAGAAACAAGGCTAGACTTGTAGCTCAAGGTTATTCTCAATTAGAATGGATTGATTTTACTGAGACTTTTGCACCTGTTGCACGTCTAGAGGCCATTAGGATTTTGCTTGCCTTTGCGACATCCCGGGGATTCAAACTCTATCAAATGGATGTCAAAAGTGCATTTCTTAATGGATTCATAGGCAAAGATGTTTATGTAAAACAACCCCTGGCTTTGAAAACCCCAAATACCCACATAAAGTTCTTAAACTTCACAAGGCTCTTTATGGACTCAAGCAGGCCCCTCGGGCTTGGTATGATAGACTTAAGTCTTTTTTGCTTGAGCGGGGATATTTGATGGGATTTGTTGATAAAACCCTGTCCACTCTCAAGCATGGCAAACATTTTTGCTAGTTCAGATTTATGTGGATGATATCATCTTTGGTGGATCTTCTCATGCTTTGGTTGCCGAATTTGTAGATACCATGGGCAGGGAGTTCAAAATGTCCATGATGGGCGAAATCACATTTTTCCTTGGTTTGCAAATCAAGCAAAGCAAACAAGTTACATTCGTCCACCAAACAAAGTACACCAAGGACCTGCTCAAGAAATTCAACATGGCTGATGCAAAAGCACTCGCCACTCCAATGGCTACATCTGTAGCATTGGATCTGGACGAAGATTGAGAAGTCGTAGATCAGAAGGAGTTCCGAAGCATGATCGGCTCCCTCCTCTACTTGACTGCTACGAGGCCATACATACACTTCGCAGTGTGTTTGTGCGCTCGTTTTCAGGCTTCGCCACGGGCTTCGCACCGCCAAGCGGTAAAGCGCATTCTCAGGTATCTCAAGCATACCCTCGAATTTGGCATTTGGTATTCTGCATCTTCCTCTTTGTGTCTTTGAGGTTATTCTGATGTGGATTTTGCTAGGTGTAGGTTTGATAGGAAAAATACCTCCGGTACTTGTCATTTTCTCGGTACCTCGCTGGTTTGCTGCTCTTCCCGCAAATAGTCTAGTGTTGCACAATCGACGGCTGAGGCCGAATATGTTGCTGCAGCTAGCTGTTGCTCTCAGATTTTGTGGATGGTTTCCACTTTGTGAGATTTTGGGTTAGATTATAAGAGTGTTCAACATCTAGAACCAAACACATTGATGTGCGATATCATTTTCTCAGAGATCACAATGAGAAGGGTGATATTGAACTTCAATATGTTGATACCCAACACCAGCTAGCCGATATTTTCACAAAACCCCTCGATGCTTCACGTTATGCCTACTTGCATGGGGAACTTGGTGTTTGTCACCCTTACGATATTCTGTGAGGGGGAGCACTGTTTCAATGATATGCATATGCTCATTGTGTGTGAAATTGTATTTACATGTTTTGCACTAATATGCCTTGTTTTAATTCATGTAATCATGTCAGCTCAACTCTATCTAATATGTCTAATACATTTTGTGCATGATTTTTCTTTCTAAAATCAAATCATGCTCACTTCTTAGTCTTGAATCTAGCATGGTTAGGCAGGACTGCTTTAGCTATCTTTTATCTGCTTGATAGCAAGACTCCTTTTCTCTGAATGCTAAAAATTGCAACTTGAAAAATCATACTGCTTACTCATGGATACTCTTCAAGTGATAAACAATTTGTCCACATATCAAAAATCCAAAAATCAATGATTTACATGCTAAAAGTGGAAAGATCCAGGTGGGTTTGTTTGTCACACTACTATATTCTAGGCTGCTTACCAATGCACTTTGGTATGAACTGGGATAATTTAGGGTGCGTTTGGTTCTGCTGTGAGCTGTGAGTTGCCTATTGTGAAAAAGCTGCTGTGAGCTGCCTGCTGTGAAAAAGCTAAAAGTCGTTTGGTTGAAACTGCTGTGAGCTGACTGTTTTTTATAACTTACGTAATTTTCATCATTATAATATTCTATACATATATATAGGAAACACTCAACATTGATGCAACTAAATAACTAAAAATATATTAGATAAATAAAAAAGTGCATAGTTCATCTTATAAAGTAACCGACAACCACATATTATCTCATGAAATTGTGCAATGTAATACAAACTATAATAATGTTAAATCAATTAAGACACCTTGAATTCATACTATTTAATCTGAACTAAAAATCAGAAAAGCAAAAAAGCAGGGTCTAAGCTGCTTTCAAATTTGTACTAGAAAAAAGCTATTTTTTCACAGCAGAAGCAGTTTTGGTAAACCCATTTGGTTCAGTGTCACGCCCCGATTTAATAAAACCGGGAATTTATTGAAATTCCATAGAAAATCAATAAATGCAAGACGTTCATCACACGACTGCGTACAGTACGCCAATCAATCATGGTTCGTAGACCATATTAATACAAAAGAGTTAAATAAAGAGAAACTGAGAAAATAAATCCGCTAGATGAACGCCTTCTTCCAGTCTCGTGCCTTGACTGGGTCGCTACTCCAGACCTTCGCCCTCCTCGTAGTAGACTGCCTCTAGTGGTGTAAGTCAACGGGGGTGAGTACAATCGTACTCAGCAAGCCACCGAATGCAATTATAATGCAAGGTAATAACAAGGGAGGTAGTGGCTTACTTTTGCGGAAAAGCACAATTGGTAAAGCAATTAATGTAAACAAGTTATCATTGCGGAAAAATAAACATGAGTTATGCATCAACTTCCATCATCTTCTACCTCGAGGGGTACGGTCTGCCCACACTCTCTCAATGGTCCTTACATGCCATGAATGACACAAACATTCACAAAAAGTAAACTAACTGCGAGAGGTCACACAACCCGCCCTTGACCGTGGGCTCGGCTTTTCGAAAAGATTTATTAACTCTGATCAGAGGTGTACTACTGTACCCACAAGGCACTCATTTCCCGCACACCGCAGTGTGTTAAATGACTCCTGTCACGAGAAGCTCGTGCCAAAACCTTCAACATGGAACGCACCAATTCGATAACACCCTCTTATAGGTTTCGTAAGGTTTCCCTGTCTCTTCGGGCCACGTCTTACCCCCCCTTGAGCCATGTTGGTACAAGTCGCCCATAGGCTTGCCCCTTGTACCCCTCCACTATGGTGTTCCGCGTTGGTACGATCCATACCTCTAGTTAGGACTTACCCACTAGACTTGTGGTTAGTACGGAAGTGCTTTGCAACGGATCCCGCAGACCGGTCCTTATAGTGCCCCGGGTGCGACAAACCAATGCTCGAGCTTGCACCCGGAACCCACCATACTTATAACCTAGCCAACTCCAACAGAGTCCAGAGACAAGAATAACGGGGTATTTCATATACCAGAATCCATCTATCGACGACTCATTCTTTTTATCCTATAGCAGTTGTGCCGGTACATTGGGCACTAGCTAATATAATATTTGTAGAGTGACAAGGAGTTAAGGCTCAATAAGCATGGCTTGGGTTGCACACAAGGACGGGGATCTAATAAATATAAGTGTAAGGCTTGATATTGGACTAATGCAATATTAACCTATGAGTTATAGCGATAATTTATTAAAAGCATGGGCTCAAATATGATCAACTGTTTCCACAGAGGTGGTTGATGACTTGCCTTGCTCCGCGAATGGTGAAGGTGGAACCTCGGGGTACGACTCCGGATCGTCGGCGGCGTAATAGTCTTCTCAAAACGGAAAATAAACACAACATTCAATAAACATTCCAAAACCAATCATATAAGCATACATGCTTTTGTTTGGGTTAAATAAAAGGGGATAGGTTCTTATGTATGAGTCTATTACTTAAATATCAAGATTAAGTTTTGGAGGGGTTCCTGAATTTTATAACTTAATATCAATATTTTTCCTAAGGGGGCTTTTTATTATTTTCCCTTTCTAGAGATGAATGTCATTAGCATTAATGTTCCTATTGAAGTGGAAAGGGTGGAATTAAGTTATTATGTCTTCTGAAGTTGTTATATAGGTTTTTAGTATATTTATATAAAGGGTGGACTTTTTATTAAATGAATTAATTAAATATCCTAAAAAGGGTTTTTGCAATATTAATTAATAGAATAAAGTGGGCAAGGTGAATATGCTAATGTTTGTTGCATTAAACAGTGGAATAAGTTCATTAGGTCTTCTAAATTTATTGTATAAGTATTCATGATATTTTTGTAAAGTGTTACATTTTTATTAATCATTTATTTTAAAGGGCTTTGGAAATGTTATTTAATAAAATGGAATGGGCAAAATGAATCATTATATTTTTATTGGCTTATAAACAGTGTATTGGAGTTATTATATCATCTAAAATTAATATATAAATTTTTAAGAGTTTTTCTGAATTATTTAATTGAAATATGATTTTCCTCCTAAAGGGGACTTTTCTTTATTATTTAATAAGTTTATTATGAGCCAAATAAACATATTGTTTTTATTGCCTGAAAGTGTAGAGGATAAAAAGACAAATTTTCCAGAATTGAAATGGTGAAATTTGGAGTTAATTTGAGCAAGATATGAATTTTGAAGTTTAAACTATTTTTCTGAATTTTATTTAAATGGGAAAATAGCCCCTGGTCCACGGTGAACTGGGTTCACCGTGAACCATTGACTGCACGTGTGAGCCGGATGACCCAGGACCGCTTGATCAAGATCCAACGGCCCATGGTGAGGCGGGGGTTTAAAGTGCCGTGGACGGCCAGGATCAACCGATACCCCTTCGTTGAATCGGGCGGCTGAGATCTAATCACTGTGTGATTTAATCTCGGCCATTCAATCCGGATCGAACGGCAGAGGCGCCGTCCGGCACACGCGCGACACGGGGGAAGCTGAGGGCTTCGTCCCCAGCGCCGGACGAACGACGGCGAGCGGCCACCGGTGGCGACGACGGCCTAGGGCCCTATTTTCCGGTAAAAACGGGTAGAGGGGAGGATGGGGAGTACAGGGGTACCAAAGACGACGGAGAATGATGACCAGCGGCGATCGGCGTCGAGGAGCAGGCGGCGGAGCCCTTCGGGGTCGACGACGACGGCGTGATCCGGCGGCGATCCGGCCCAACGGAGGTGGGGCCGAGGGAGGGTGAGCGACGGCGCTTCCAACGGTGTCGCTGGCGAGGGCAGCGACGGATCAGAGCACCGGCGAAGGGCTGCCGGAGCCGAGGCAGGGGAGAAATCCGAAAGAAGGAGGGCGGCGGCTTGGGATGGCGATGGCTTAGGCTTTGGTGGCGTGGCGTAGTGCGGTGAGGGAGAGGCTTAAATAGAGGGACGCCGGCGGTGCAAAAGGAAGGCGGAGGGAGGGAAACCCAAGGGGTTTCCATGGACACTCCGGCGAACTTTTCCAAAGCTCGGGATAGCTTCCAAATAGGCGAAAACACGTCGGAAAACGAGGGAAAGGGATCGCGGGCGGACGGGGGGTCGAGATCCTGGCTCGATTTGGCGACCCGAGGCGGCCGGCGGCGAGTATGGCAGGGGGGGCGCCGGTATGGAAGGGAATCGCCCCCTTCCTTCGGGGAAGAAGGATATGACAGGTGGGCTCCACCTGTCATAGTCCGAGAGCGAGAGGGCGGGCTGGCCAGCGGGCCCGGGCGGTCAGCGGCTAAGGGACGCGCGAGAGAGGCTGACGGGTGGGCCTGCTAGGGAGTGGCGCGGGAGAGGAGAGAGAGGGGGCCGGCGCCGACAGGCTGGCCCCGCCTGTCAGTGGCTGAGGCAGGAAGGTTGGGCTGGCCCGAGGAGAAAGGAGGGAGACGACCCATTAACTTTTAAAATTATTTTTCTTATTAAAATAATTCCAGAAAATTAATTATTTGATTAAGGCTTGAAGCACTGTTGGAAAAATTTTGTAAAAATTCTCAAAACTATTTCTTGGCTTCTGGACTCCACCATAAATTTTTCAGCTATAGATTTGAAATATTTCTTCTTGTTTTGCTTTAATTGAGTTCTTTTAGCCCTTTATATAATTAAGAGAATTGTTTAATTCCAGAAAATTTATTTTTCTCATTTTTATTTTATTTTTAATTCTAGGGCTGTTACATTTAGCTTCTGGTTTTTCACAGCAGAAGCAGATTTCAAAAGCAGAACCAAACACACCCTTAGTGTATGCCAAAATCACTGCCTTAAGCTTCTGATGGCTTTCTTGCCTAGGCTTGGCTTGATTGGAAAGTAAAAGGTAGATGAACAAATAACCCCTAACATTATAAAAGAACAACAAGTATAAATTCATTATCAATCAAGTTGCTTTCAAATACTCCACTTGAACTGGACTTGTCTGTCTAGAGTATAGAAATTGGCTAGCTTTGCACAGTCCTTGCTTTTACTTGTCTAGTTACCTTGATTGAGTGGTGATGCTTTTATTTCAAAATAATGAAATCACATGCTATCATTATGCTTTTAGATCGTATTAGATTGAGCTGAGCATATGAAAATTGGTATTAAAGTTGGCATATCTTTGCTTTATATGTCTCTGCAATTCTGCCCATTTTGAAACTTTGCATCTTTTAACTGCTCCTTGATGCTTGCATTGCCAAAGGGGGAGAAATTTCTGAGTTCTCTACAGCAAGGGGGAAAATAACTCAGGGGGAGATTTTATTATGAAAAGGGATAAATTTGCCGAAGGGGCTTTTACTCTTTTGAAAAGGGGGAAAATAACTCAGGGGGAGATTTTATTATGAAAAGGGATAAATTTGCCGCAGAAGACAGAATTAAAACAGAAGGCTATTTTTAGTCTGAAATTTTAAAAGCTCTCATTCACCCCCCTCTGGTTGTTGTTTCCAGTCCAACACCCTTCGAATCAGAGGATAAAATCTGTCATTCACTCATTACAAACTCCAAAACCAACCCTTGGTTTCTCAATCTCCCCCTTGATGAGTGCATTGACAACCAAATTCAAGTTCAAGAAAATTTAAAAAATTTCAGCACACAAGTGACCATAAAAACTCAGAATCGAGCCAAAAACATGTCACTTGACAAAAGAATTTTCCTCCCCCTTTTTTCAAAAAGAGTAAAAGCCCCTTCGGCAAATCTTTCCCTTTGCAAGATAAAACTCCCCCTGAGTTATTTTACCTCCTTGCTGCAGAGAACTCAAAAATTTCTCCCCCTTTGGCAATGCAAGCATCAAGGAGCATTTAAAAGATGCAAAGCTTCGAAATGGGTAGAATTGCAAAGGCATATAAAGCAAAAATATGCCAACGTTAATATCGATTTTCATGTGCTCAGCTCAATTTAACATTCTCTAAAAACATGATGACAACATGTGATTTTATCATTTGGAAAAAAACATCACCACTCAATCTTGGTAACTAGACAAGTAAAAACAGGGACTGCACAAAGCTAGTCAATTTCTACTCCAGACAGACAAGTCCAGTTCAAGTGGAGCATTAAAAGCAAACTTGATGATCAATGAATTTGCTGTTCTTCTCATAATGCTAGGGGTTATTTGTTTGTCTACCTTATACTTTCCAATCAAGCCAAGCCTAGGCATGAAAGCCATCAGAAGCTTAAGGCGGTGATTTTGGCATACACTACACTATCCCAGTTCAGACCAATGTGCAATGGTAAGCAGTCTAAAATAGAGTAGTGCGACAAACAAACCTACCTGGATCTTTTTCGCTTGTATCATGCAAATCATGGATTTTTTAATTTTTAATTAAGTGAACAAATTTTTAGCACTTTGATGAATATCCATGAATACAATTTTTCAAGTTGCAACGGTTAGCATCTAGGGAAAAGGAGTCTTGCTATCAAGCAGATAAAAGATAGCTAAAGCAGTTCTGCCTAAACATCCTAGATTCAAGACTAAGCAGTGATCATGATTTGATTTTGGAAAGAAAAATCATGCACAAAATGTTTCAGATATATTAAATAGAGTTGAGCCGACATGATTACATGAATTAAAACAAGCCATATAAGTGCAAAAGATGTAAATGCAATTTCACACACAATGAGCATATGCAAGACAATCAAAATCTGCTCCCCCTCACAAAATGCCGTAAGGGTGACAAACACCAAGATCCCCACGCAAGTAGGCAAAACAAGAAGCATCGAGAGGTTTTGTGAAAATATCGGTTAGCTGGTGTTGGGTATCAACATATTGAAGCTCAATATCACCCTTCTCATTATGATCTCTGAGAAAATGATATCATACATCAATGTGTTTGGTTCTGAAATACTGAACCGGTTTGTTTGCAATACAAATAGCACTAGTGTTATCACAGAAAAGTGGAACACCCTTATAATCTAACCCGAAATCCCGCAAAGTGGAAACCATCCACAAAATCTGAGAGCAACAGCTAGCTGCAGCAACATATTCGGCCTCAGCCGTTGATTGTGCAACACTAGACTGTTTGCGGGAAGAGCAGCAAACCAGCGAAGTACCCAGAAAATGACAAGTACCAGAGGTACTTTTCCTATCAATCCTACACCTAACAAAGTCCGCATCGGAATAACCTCGAAGACACAAAGAGGAAGACGCTGAATACTAAATGCTAAATTCGAGGGTATGTTTGAGATACCTGAGAATGCGCTTTACCACTTGGCGGTGCGAAGCTCGTGGTCAAGCCTGAAAACGAGCGCATAAACACACTGCGAAGTGTATGTCCGACCTCGTAGTAGTCAAGTAGAGGAGGGAGCCGATCATGCTTCGAAACTCCTTCTGATCTACGGCTTCGCCATCCTCATCAGGATCCAATGCTACAGATGTAGCCATTGGAGTGGCGAGGGGCTTCACATCAGCCATGTCGAACTTCTTGAGCAGGTCCTTGGTGTACTTCGCCTGGTGGACGAAAGTACCTTGTTTGCTTTGCTTGATTTGCAAACCAGGAAAAAAGTGAGTTCGCCCATCATGGACATCTCGAATTCCCTGCTCATGGTATCTGCAAACTCGGCAACCAAAGCATGAGAAGAGCCACCAAAGATGATATCATCCACATAAATCTGGATTAGGAGGAAATCTTTTCCATGTTTGAGAGTGAACAGGGTATTATCAACAGATCCCATCAAATACCCCTGTTTGCAAATCAAGCAGAAAAGACTTAAGTCTGTCATACCAAGCCCGAGGGGCCTGCTTGAGTCTATAAAGAAGCCTTATGAAGTTAAGGACTTTATGTGGGTATTTGGGGTTTTCAAAACCAGGGGTTGTTTTACATAAACATCTTCGCCTATTAAGCCATTAAAGAAAAGCACTTTTGACATCCATTTGATAGAGTTTGAATCCCCGGGATGTCGCAAATGCAAGTAAAATTCTAATGGCCTCAAGACGCGCAACAGGTGCAAAGGTTTCAGTAAAATCAATCCCTTCTAATTGAGAATAACCATGAGCTACAAGTCTAGCCTTGTTTCTAA